>VXAA01004785.1:235110-268700 GCA_013399115.1 Anseranas semipalmata | reverse complement strand
AAAAAGAAAAGAAAAAAAAAAAGCCTCCCTTCTTGTAAAGGGAGGATGCATTTGGAAATCTGTGTGGTGTGTGTTTGTGTGCATGTATAAACATTCAGTTGCTCCCATAAATTACCTATGGTATTTGCCAGGACACAGAAAACTGGCAGATTTTATATATATATATAGGATATACAGGATATATATATCCTGTAGTTTTATATATGTGTATACATATATATATATAGTTTTCAGGTATATCAGCTGTTTGAACGCTCAGCTGAAAAGGAACTACTAACATCAGTTTAATGTTCAGCTTGCTTATTGCTGCATATCTACATTGTCTCTGCTGCAAAACTGGCATATGAATTGTAAATATTTTTGCTACTCATAGTTTAATTTCCTGGAATTAAAAACTGACATCAGAGGATAAAAATCTGGAAAGAGATGTTAATACTTCAGGATCCTTGTCTTGATGATCTTGGTTAATCCACTTGGCAAAAGTCAATCACAGGATGCAGCATTGGGTGGGTTAAAGCAATGAGTTTTTAATACCAGTTAAAATCTGTTGTAAAAGGTGTTATTAAACTTGTGAAAAGGAAATGCTGATTGGCAGCAGGTTAAGTCCTTGGCTCTCCAAAATATTTTGCATAAAATGTCAGCTGATCTGGGCAAACATCAAAAAGTGCAGCAGTTGTATTTGGAGCAGATGTTTACCTAGTATTGCTATCTAGTATGTTGGGGAATTGATCCCAAATCAATAGGATTCCTACTATTGACTTCAGTGGAATTTGGACCATTATAGTCTAAGTAAATTACCAGGTAACTTTTATTTATAGTTTTCTAATTTTAGCTTTTCATTTTTAAGGAGGGTGGTCGTTGCAGGAGATGGTACTAGAATGAGAGCTTGTCTCTTGGTCTCAATCGTACATCACACCACTTTCTTTAATTCTCTGGGCAGGAAATGACTCTGGAAGTCAAATTTTAGGCTGGATGAGGAACTGGGCAAAATGCAAATTGATGTGGTACTAAAGTTGTTTTTTTGTTTTGTTTTTAGTAAACATTTTGACATTTTATTCATACAATCTTTCTCATTACTATTCTGGGGATTCCATACGCTCAGGAGAAAAGCTATTGGCAAGCATTACAATACGCCTTATATCAAAAGTTTCAGGTGATCATCAAGAACTCTGTGCAGATGCATTCTTTAGGACATGGGGACACACAAATGTGTCACCCCACCTCTGCAAAAAGAAACTTCTATGCACCCCAGGGCACTCACCTCCTGAAGGAAGCTAGGAGCACTCTGTCTTCCTTCACTATTTGAAAACTTCATGGAATCTGCTCAGAAACGTCCCATGAATCTCAAATGTGTCCAAAAGGTTACCATCCTGCCTGCTTAATGGAGGCAACGATGAGTGTTATCTCCTTTCTGGAAACCACGGGAAAGCTCCCTAATTTTTATGACAGACTTTCCATTGACTATAGTGTTGTTCTGGGTTTATCTCAAAACCTTGATTCTTCTGTGGAAATTTCCCTTTATAATAATGGTTGTTCCTACTGTCACCATCTTTACTCAGCACATCATATTCTTAAACTAGAAATGCTTTTCAGTTAGTATTCAGTTTACTAGATGGATAATTTCAAATTGCCACAGATCAGTTTGGTAAAATAATTTCTTGTGTGGACTTTGCATAACTATAACCCAAGTGATACTTTGAGGAAAAAAAAACAATTTTACACAGCTTATACCAAGTCTAGAAATCTAAAAAGTCTTAGATAGTTGATGTCCTTAAAGGAGTAGTGCATAACCTCTCCAGGATAGACTGCGAGTCCCCAGGTACACTGTATATCCCCACACCTGCCCTGATCCCAGCCTGTTTATCCAGAAGCCTGACATATGCAGTGCATTAGTGGATCAGATATGAGCCCCTTTCTTTGCTAAAAGAAGAAATATAATGGTTTTCAGCAGAAACTGGTGTCAGTAGTGTGTTTTGGTATTATCAAGCACAATTCAAACTTTTTAATACAATTTAGAGTTGTGGCTGCAATTGTAATATCTAAAGGGTGTATCTGTATGTTTCTTGAGGTTGCTGCTTGAACAATATATAGCCTTTAAAAGAGAAGTCCCAGCTAAAAGCTGTTTGAAAACAACATAGCCCACAGGGCAGCCTGAGATAAGCTGATTCTCCTTTCACTATTTCTTAACCATCCATTAAAAGCTAAGCTCTCTATTCTGCCCCTGTTTGCACTCTGCAGATCCTGCAAGTCTGTGGGATGTGAATGAAAGGCAATATGCAAAACTGTCATTCTAACTACTATTTGACATCTGTCTTCAGAAATCCAGTGCCTAAAGAAAATACAAAATAGAGGAAAAGAGGGGCTTACTTGGGAAAGTAGGAAAGAAAGAACATGTGGCCCACCTAGGTATGTTAGGTGTGCTTTCGTTTCTGAAATGTTCTGTAGGTTTGGAAAAAGATTGGATGCATATGTTAAAGCAACTTTAACTTGCACAACCAGCATTTACTGAGCCGATCACCATCTGTTATCACTGACCTTGGCAATACTATGAGAATCTTATATTCACACAGATAAACTCTTCTCTGCAACTTCACCAGCATATTAGGGATAAACAGGCTTTACTTCAGTATCTGGCATGTGTGATTCATATCTGTCTATTTTTCGTTCAGGCTCCTGTTTCCACCTCTCTTCGGACAGTGATTACTTCTCCTCAATTTCTCCTGCTCAGTGCCATGTAAGTAAGTTTTCAAGAGATCAGTTTATTCAGGAGAGAAAGCAGACAGTGAATAATATTCAAGAGAGAGCGGGCTTATGTTACCCCAATTAGTCATGAAGAACTATGCAGAAAAATATGAAATGTAAAGGACTTACCTAAGACTGGAAAAAAGATACTCTAGGTTAGACTAAACTGTACAGAACATACTGTTACCCTTTGTATATTGTTCTCTACATGATAACTCTTGGGGGAAAAAAAAAAAAGCAACACCACATGACTGATACAAAACTGTGCTTTTTAACACCTCTCATTACATTTATATTTCAGTTCAGAAACTAAACTAAATTCTGATATGGTTATCTTAATTATTGTGCAAAAAGTGTGAAAAATATCTTTATGTATGAAAACAATGTAAGTGTATTCATATTAAGGATAAGTAGCTGTGACTAGCACACCAGCATTATACTAAATACCGTCTCAGTATCATTCTTGTGCCAGACTTCAGAAAAGCACATGGATAGGTATTACTGAAAAATAAATTATTCTTACAAAGGTTGAAATTGAAGTAAGCATTGCCAGAATGAAAATGCAATTCTTCAAAGATAAGTTACTACTTAAGATCATATACTTTAAGAAGCGTTTAGTGTTTTCTTTTTTAAGAGCTGTTACAGATTTAATATTTCTTCTATAGTAGACTGAATATGGAAAAAACTATAGCACTTACTGCTAAGCCAGTTATCATATAGGTCTATTCTGTATCTTTTGTGTACCATTAAAATTCATTGCCATTTAAGTAGAAATTGAGTATTATAGAAAATAAAGAACAACATTAAGGCACAGAAAAAATTAAAGCATTATGTAGGTATTTATTCTGTATGTGTATGTCCTGATTTCAAATATTAAAATAATTTCTTGACCAGAACAGGCTGCTACACAATCGTATGTTTTATGTGCCAGGCAAAGCTGGAAGTTCACGGTTTTCACATTTAGCGTTAATATGCTGGGATTACACAGCTGAAGAATTTGACCAATTAACAACAGTGCTTTTGTTTATATGGTGTTAAGGTGAAACAGTCCAGTGACAACTGTATTATTTCTTGCCTTTTCAGCTGTCCACACTTGTGCTATAAGCTCAATATCCTGTCAGGATTCATGTATCCTCTTCAGTATCACATTGTGTAAATCTGTATAGGTGTAAATTATATTTTTTTTATTTAAAAAAAAAAAAAAAACACAAAAAGTTGAATTCCTCATCACAACAAAGATGTCATGGTTACCATGTCAATCAGGCAAAAATAATCAAGTCCATAATAAGGGATCTCAGGTATGTTTGTATCTGGCCATGAAATTAAAGTTTTAGAGGTTAATGCCACCAGGATAGTTGAGGAAAACAGCTGCAACGTAGGACCTTCTAATTTATTTATTTATTTATTTTTAAGGCTCAAGGGGCATGCATAAGGCTGTGTCTGTTACTTTAAAAATGTTAGTATATTTGATTCTCCCTCATGTACACACAGTGCTACTATCCGTCAGAAAATTCCATTTGAAATCACAATATCAGGAGCCTGGTTGATCAGGACTATCTAAACATGCCACTGGCTTTAGTGTTTGTATACTGTGTTTGTCACCACAATGTGGGACCTGTGATATTTGCAATCTCCATAGTCTAAGCTTTCTTTGAAAAGTAGTTAGCAGCACAATGTGATCCCTGAGCTTGGCTTATGTTTGTTTTTATCAGTATGCAATAATCCACCCTTGCAGGATAGCTGTGTGAGCTGCAAAAGTGTAAATGCCGTTCTTGCCCTTGCTCTCCCTGGAGGTGCTGAACTAGCTATTTCTCCTCTGAAAGAGCAATGAATCTGATAGTTGTCAGCAACCCGAGATTTAGATGCTAACTTTTCCCCTTGTGTTGCCGTGCATTGATCTGCTTTATCCTAATTTCTGTTTGTTTGTTGTTCAGTTCACTGTCTCCGCGTAAGCTAATCTGTTTAGATTTTTATGTATACACATGGCTCTGGTTTAGGTTTGTGTTTGCTTTAGGATGGTAGGAGTTCAAGAGTAATCGAGATCTCTGTTACATGGGGTAGACTCCCCATTATACAAACGTTCCTGGGGTACTGGAAACCTCTGATAACTGGAATGTCACCATTTTTTTTTTCCCCTGAAACCTGGATTTGGTAAAGTGCAATTCATTTTTTAAAAGTAATAAATAAAGCAAAAAATGAGTAACTTGGGCATTGTAGTCAGCTGGACTTTTTGTAGGATACGAAAAGGCTCTCAAATCATCCACCCATCTCCCTCTTGACGTGACACCTAATTGCTCCAGATCTTCCCTTTGGCCAGTGCACCATTCCTCGCTGCTGTTTCCAGAGCTGTTAAGGTCAATATGATTTTTCCTTCTCTGCTGTCATTTCATGCTAATTATCCCAGAGGTATAAAATAAAAACCAAGAACAGAGAACAAGTAAATAAATAGAATAGGTTGAGTATCCAATAGGAGCAAAAATTGCTAATAATTGCAAGTAAATTGATGGTAATTGCTAAAATTCATAGCAATTTGTTTGCTTTCATATAAACAAATTACTAAAATATGTTGCTGTGACTTACATGTCCCTATTTCATCTCACTCACTAAATGGTTATTGCTCCACACTTTAAAACTGTTTATATACAATTCTGTAACAATCTTGCTGTATGACAAACTCACATTAACATCTCTAACTTGGTGTTTGGAGCATTTGCACTCACAGAAGGTCTGTCTAGAAGGCCTCAAAGATCAATGAGAATTTTTCCATTACTTTCAATATGCTTGCTGTGAATCCCAAAGCGAAAAGTAGCTTGCAGGGAGCCTGGATATTGAGCAGGCTGGTACACACGAGTAGGAAGTGCCAGACTGCAAAACTCTGGGAAATGTTTTTCTTCCCAGCCAGACTGCTGGGTCCAAGCAAAGCTTCTGCCTGTGGTCTCTCATGCAGTTGGGACTACCAAGCATTTAGCAACAGTGACAGCGAAGGCCTGACCTCCACCCTAGTGCTTTGGCTGCCACAATATCTCTATCGCTTCACCCCAAACGAGTGAATTTTAAATTAAAAAAAAAAAAAAAAAAACACTAATGGCTCTTTTATGCACTTCAGTAAGCATTTTTTCTTTTAAATTCGTAACATATGCTGTGCCATGTATTTTTTTTCTCCTCCACTGCCCTCTCTCTCCTCTCCATTCTCTAAGGGAAGGGAAATTTAACAATTTTTCCTCTGCTATGCATAAGAACACTGTTCTGAGTTGCTCTGTGTCAGTCAAAGCTCATCACTCTGCGGTCAGGCATATTGGCCTAATCTCACCACAGAGTTCTGACTCTCAGAATCTGAGAAGTGAGGTTGTCAGCCAACAAATAGCATTAAATTCCTTGTGTAACATGTTGAATGATGAAATGCATATACCTTGTCTTTTTCTGGCTTCTAAATGCTCAGCAGTTCATATGCTTTTCTGAAGAAGATTTCAAAAACCTCTATTAATTAATATTAGACCTCGTCAGAGAAATTTAGCTGGAATCACGTTCCTCTGGAATATCCGGTTCTGTCACAAACTACAAAATCTGTTCTAATTTTGTCAGAATAAGTTTTCAGACAAAAAACATGGAATGGTTCCGACAATGTTAAGGCACGCTATTTTTAATTGTTTTTTTTTTTCAAAATATTCTGTTTACAATACTAAATAAATAATTAAAAAAAAAAGTGATTTACTTTGCTTTCGGTGAGTTAATTTCAGAACACTCAGGACTAATCTCAATTTTTTTTTCAATTTTTTTAAAATTCTTTTATAAGGCAAAATATCAATGTGTTATCCAGGAAACTTTAGTATAACACTAGGCAGAGTAGATTCTAACATGTATTTCAATGAAATACTTTGTTCTACCATCTGCCATACATGTTTATCACATGTCTAATGTTTCCTATGTGATCTAATAAAAAGATAGTGATATTCTGGGGATAATAAGCTTGATAGAATATGTTTGCAGTTAGTATTTTGTTTAATGTATGCTATATAGGGTATTGTGGATCATAAAAGGAATGCAAATCAAACTAACTAATTAAGCTAAATAAAGAATAAAGTCAATGCTTTTTCTATGAAACCCAGGTAGCCACTAAATGCATTTAAAGATCCTAAAACATCCCAAAACTTTCAGCATTTCTCAATCTTCTGTATTTTGCAGTGTAAATTCTTAAAGTATTTCAGTACAAAAAGGTAAATATACACACAAGAACACGTTCACGCACTACGAACACTGAATCTCATATCCAGTTTAGGTTAAGTGGCATCTAGATCTTCAAAAAACATCATGAATAAAGATTTTATATCCATCATTACACATTCAAAAGAAAACAAAATATGTGAGAAATATAAGAATTGAATATAAGTAGTAGACATCAGTCCCTTTCTTTTCTGAGAGGCTCCTCTCATGCCTTTGTCAGCTTGCTTTTTAGTGTCATGTGCACTGCTTTACGTAACTTGCTGCACAGTTGCTTTTAGGCACTATCTTCTAAAAGGGACAGTGATTTCCACATCTTTACAATGTACCATCCACAACTGACAATTCCTGTGAATGTTACCTATTAATTTGTTAAGCATGGATCTGCAAAACAATGCAAGTCTTAGCTCTGATTTACTTCACATTGACCCTTCTCTCAGAACAAACTGCATTCAGTTATTCCCTGTGCTCCAGATTAAAATCCTGAAAGTCACTACCCTGTGAGCAATTTTAATGGGGGACCAGTTCAAAACCTAGGTTCTGCCTTGCTGTTGACTTTACTGACTTCAATGAGCCTCCTTGAAAAGCTTTGTGCTGTCCTTCGCTAAATATCCCTTGGCACATAAAAAAACAAACGGTGAGGAAGGAAGGTAAAATCTGTTCGCACTTTTTTTTTTTTTAATGGAAGTAATTATAGCTGTTTGTTAATTCCACCGAGAGGATCCAATTGTGCTCTCTAAAGGCATAGTAAGTCCACTGAATCCATTTGAATTTGTCTGAATTCACCCCAGATAAATGCCGAAGGGATTTTTACCCTTGGATTGCAATGGCACACTGTTAAATGTGTTAAACAGGAAATCAGAACTCCAAAAGACAAAGAATTAATTAGTACACAGCTGAATATATAAACTAAATAAATTATCCAGGACATATTGTGCCCAAAGAAGCGATGCCAAGCAGAGCTATTTTGAAAAGCTGTCAGATGGAGACGTTCAGTAGTTTGCATAGCAGATATAAGCTGCTGACTGCCTCCCTCAAGTCTGGCACTGTCGGTGCTGTGTAACCTTAATTGAGATCTGCTTCCAAACTCTTCTCTCTCTTTTGCTGTTGGCAGTTGCTTCTACCTGTAAGTGGTGGAAATTCCAGATGTGGTAACTCAAAGCTGTAACCTACCTTCCCCAAAGTGATATGTGATAGGAATGTTTAATATTGAACCCCCTTGGAAATATTGAAATAGCACTTGTCATTTCTTCTGAGAAAAAGAAAATAAACCTTATTTTCTAAACTGAACAAGTCCTAGGCTGCCCAGGGAAGTGGTTGAGTCACCATCCCTGGAGGTATTCAAAAGACGTTTAGATGTAGAGCTTAGTGATATGGTTTAGTGGAGGACTTGTTAGTGTTAGGTCATAGGTTGGACTAGGTGATCTTGGAGGTCTCTTCCAACCTAAATGATTCTGTGATAGTTTAATTGTGTGACAAAGTGAATACCAGACACATAGTGCCAAAGTGTCTAAAACATAAAAACCAAACAAAACATTCAAGTCTGTCTATTTTTCTCCTCTTTGTTGTTGAAACAGGTGACACATGCATAACCAACCGTATACAGCACAGATGCATTCCAAGGTGGACTCTCTCTCTAAAAATAATTGTAATACTAATTGTGAGAATGATGAAGTCTGCTAAGACATACATACCAATGATAAAAGTCAGCAAAAAAATACATCCAGCTGCTGGACTGCTCTGTTCTTGAAAGAGTTCTGGGGTTGGCGCAATGCAACAGTTGGGCCTTTTGTCTTTTTTCTTTCTTTTTTCTCCCTCAAGGACCATGGGTCATAATTCCATTTTGTCCTTCGGATCAGTAACTTCAAGGGATGAGGAGAATGATTTCACCGAAACATCTCAAAACACTTACAATCTTGGGTTAAGTTTGGTGACTCCTGCTCTTTGCACCTCTCTGAAGTGTGAAGTAGACCCTTTCCTGCTCCCTTCTGTGTTGCCACAGTCTCCCCCTGCTCTACTGTCTCTTCTCCCACTATCTGCTCTTTTACCAATGCTTTCACATTATGTTGATAGTCTTTAGACTATCTGGTGCTTCCTTAGCATGTATTCAGCATTTTGCTTTGATTTAAAGAATATGTCAACAGAAGGAGGAAGAAGAAGATAGGCTCTGGTCAGGTAACGTGGATGCTCAAAAGATACTTCTGAAAATCTTTTCAGGGTTTATTTCCTTTTTTTTTTCAGTTTTCTGTGATATTTTCGTACAAAATGAAAAGTTGCCATCACTCCCTGTAACTGCTACAAAATACCTCCAGTAATAATGTTTTCATTTACATTTTTAATTCATGCTAAAAGAAATTAATTGTTAATATGTTTTTTGATGACATTTAAATGATATTATAATTCATAGTCACTATTCTTTTGTTATCTGCAAACCTATTTATAGTGCAATATTCCTTGGGTAAAATGGTCTTTTAACCGTACGATGATGCTTAGCACTGGCATTCACTGAAGGCAAAGTACATCCCCCTATTTCTTGTTTAAACCTTATGATACAATATATCCCACTACTAAGCTATAGTAACGCTGGATCCTTAAGTACTGTAAATTGAATTAATTCTCTTGAAGCAGCAGAGCATCTGAACCATTCATTTATTTTAACAAGCATATAATTAATTTATTTGTTTCCCTATTCACGGTCAGTTAGGTATTTTTGTTTTCTGAGTGGATTAGAGTATCACATGTAACACTTTGTGTGCTTCTTTCCTCATATTTCTTTATGTGTTATGAGAGTGTCTTTTCTTTAAGGATGTGCCTTTTCTGCAAGTTACAGGAATGAAACTTTTATAAAGTTACCAAAATCAGAAGAGTTCAGAAAGAGGAAATGGTATTTCTTATACTGAGGACCTGACAGAGAGAAAATTGGTGGTTTTCCATAAGTGAGGTGCTTGACTGAAGTCAGATAGTTACTTAGGTCTCATTACGTGTGGTTAGTTTGGCTAAGAATAGACACACTCAAAACCAGACATCAATGTCTTAAAAGCCACTCATGGGATGAACAACAGCTTCTTTCTTTAAGCCACTTAATTTTTGCCATCAAATTAATATTTTATTATTCCTTAGAGCCCCTGCCATGGTCTTTATGGTTTTAAGATGTGCAACACACCATATACGCAAATTCTAAATAGGGTCTTGCAAGTCCCTTGAGAAAGGGTGTTAGAACTAAATATTTTAGTTTCCAGCAGAAGTAATTAGCTGTGTATAATGTTGTGATAGTTTGCTTTAAGTGAGTATGAGCAAGAGAATAAAAATATAAATAAATACAATTTCTGAATTACTTATCTATAACATTAGCTTCTGTTTTCAGCCATAAATATTTAGTTTAAAGCTGTTGATTGAGTCTCCTGCTGGTAAGCGTATATTTTATAGGCTAAACCATTTCATATTTCACACAAGAGACTTCATAAAAGGAGACAGATTTATAATTTTTTTCACTGATCTCAAAATTATTAGTTATTTTTCATAGAAATTTTTGCATCATTTACCAAGTAGGTATTCATGGCATTATAGACCCTTTCCTTTTTCATCAGTCATTCAGAAGTAAAAGATTTATGAAGTCAAATGTTTTTTATCATGCTCTGATTCATACAAGCATGTTGGTTAAACTGGTGATGCTTCACTCAAAATAATTTTTCACAGTAATTAATTTATACTTTTTAATAATGCAGCATAGGTGAATTAAGAAATAAATCCATGAATCCATAGACTACCACAGATCAATATGGGTCAAAAGCTTCAAAAAGGGTTTTCATGAATGTATTTTCTGATTTTTTTAATTCTTGTCGGGTATTTTTCTGGGTTATTGTAACTACTGGGAAAAAAATCCCAAATTTTGAGCAGTGATTACATCAAAAAAGCAGAAAGGTAATAAATTGTTTCTTCAGAAATGGCTAGAAGAGTTGTGGCTATGACATGCCAATAGCAACATACAAAACTATCCTTAAAATTCTTTCATATTTAATACAAATCGGGGGCAAATAATTAGCAACTTTTAAAGACTGTGGGATCAGACATGCTCTTAAAATGAATTTATATAAATTTTGGAATATTTTCTGCACAGCGCCAACAGCAGCCACACTGATATTGATACACTCTATGAAGAATATAGTCAGATGGTTTCTAATAACACCAATGGGATCCCTTTATGTCTCTGTAATAGGTGCTTCTATAATAAGCCTTTAACTAGAATTTACATGGGTCCATTTCTATCTGGCTCCCAAGACATATACGAAGACTATTCATGGCATTGTGCAGACATGCTGTGAAACAGATCATTTTACAATAGTGTAGAAGTATATATATTTTTACAGAACATATGACAGATACACAGTATAGCTTTTCTATCAAAAACATGGCAGCAAAAAGCAGCTACCACAGTGTTAGTAGTCATTAGCAAATACCTGGATTAAATTCCATATGGGGGGAAACTGATTATCAAGCCAGCTTTCTAAAATGATGAGCAGGCTGATTATAGGAAAGCACAGAGGATTACAGGAGAATGACCGTATCAGAGCAAAAAAAGGCAGAGTTAGAGGGTTTAATCTGAGTGGAATGGAAGAGGCCAAGTAGGGTAGGGTGGCTTCATGAGAGCATAACAAAGTAGGCCAGTAGTGCTGGCAGTGGGAAGAGGAGTGACAGCTAACTCTATCAGGAGGAAAAGAGGAGCTGAGAAGAGCAGTTCCTTTGATGAAGAGTGGAATGAGCCAACTGCTTTAAAGAGGGAAGAGAGAATCAGGCCACGCTCACCAAAGAGAATTGTAGAGCTACAGCACTTAAAAGGCCTGAAATCAATATTACTTGATTGGAAAGAATTGTAAGCATTATGCCAGAAGAGGCAGATTTAGGTTGGAAACAGGGTTGAAAACCATGAAATACTCCATGTAAAATAGCTTGACATGCAGTATACAGTAGTGAGAGAGACTACTATAGAAAAAGTGAGTGAAGCCGTGGCTTATAGAGCTCTTAGAAATGCGTATTGATCAATGCTACTAACAGCAAGATTGGTGATTCAACAAGTGTCTCTCAGTGTATTTACTTTTCATCAGTATTTCTGTCCTCTAGTTTGTCTTCCAATGATATATTGAAAAGAGGAGACAGATAATCACAGAACTTTTCAGGAATGATTTTGAGAGAAATAGAACCTAGTAATGCTTTCCATTCATTGCAAAGTATGATGTAAAAAGCAAAGTGAGGTGATTGCAGCACAGTTCAGTCACAGACAAGTGGAACCAAGCAGTAAAGGTTTAAGGTAATTTCTTGATGTATGCTGAAACAAATGTTTCTGTTTTATACCTCAGAAGTTTGCATTAAAGTAGGAGGTAAACTATTTCCTCTGAATGCTGAATTTGAAATCTGGGACAAACAGATAACTCTGAATACGTATTGGGGAGATGCATCTTGCTTGCTGTAAAATAAAAAGAATTCATGGAACAGAATCAAAATAAACATCTGTGCTTTTGTTTAAATATTTTTTTTTATTTTTATTTTATCAATTTCATCATTAGTATGATGAAATTCTTCAGGCTATATGACTGGCAAGCAGTTCCTAAAGTCAAGGTGAGTCCTGGAACAAGACCTGTCACAGATTCTCATGTTCCTTTTTACATGTGTACTGGTCTGTGTGGACAGAAGTCCCCTGTAGTATCTTACTAAAGACAAATCAGCTGCTGAGAACTTGGAGGTTAATTCCCTCCCCGCCCCCCCCCTCCAAAAAAAAAATAATAATAACCAGGTGTTATTGCCATCTGTTAACTCCTTAATTTGCACTTTATTCTGGGTGAAGAGTTGCCTCATGAATCCCTCTGGAATAATAAATAGTGGATGTTTTCCTACATGTTCCTCTCCCAGAGCTTGATCCATGGTTATGGTAATGGTTAATCCCTGAGTATTCATTAGCCTTTCTGCATAATCCTGATCTAGGAGTGACAGTAAGGAAGATTCCTTACAATGGAATGATGTAATACTCAGGGAAATTAGTCACTGTGAGTCCCAGAACAATAATGTTACATTAAAGGGAGATAATCACAAGAAGAGAAAGTCTTAGTGACACAGCATGTCTATGAAAGTCTCTGGGTTACAGAAATAAAGTGTTTTCTTCAACCCCCTGTCCACGTCAAGCTTTAATAACACCTTGCATCATGACACCAGACAGATCAGAGTGAGTTTGCATTACTGTAGTAGCTTCAGACCAGAATTGCAAATCCTGGCTATACCTGATAACCTCACTTAAAAAAAAAAAAAAAAAATTTTTTCTAATTCACTAGGAACTGTCCATTATAGACAAGCCATTTCCAAGAAATAAGATACTATTTGCAATAAATTAACATTCCTGGGAATGAGTAGTGGCTGAATTTCTGCCAGACAATGAGGCTGCCCTGGAGACTTACATGTGATGCTAAAGCAGGCAAACATCTGATGAAGTTTCATCTTGGCCCATGTCTAAAAATAATGGTGAAGTCATTACAAAACACTCAAAAATGTATATGTGAAAGTCTGTAAGGAAAAAAATTGTATCCCAAGTATGTACAGCAATTAGCAACAAAAAAGACATGGAAGAATAAAAAGTTCACTTAGTATAATATTTAATAGAAAACAAGCAAGTAGAGAACATTGAGAGTAAAGAAAGAAACATGATAACATATAAAATGCCCTTACCCTATCTCAACATAAATCTAGCCTGAAAACTTTTCTATTTGCATGGACTATTCGGGCTTAGCTTCCTCTTTCTCCATTTTATAAAGGACTTTGAACTGACTGCTTGATGTTAAAAGCAGTATACAAATTGAAACTGCATTATGCTTCAGAGTAGATAAAGATATTGCAAATGCAAAGAAAAAATTTTAAATGAGACATACTACAGCTGGAAATGCAAACCATATTAATCCAAGAAGTTTTTGTTTTTTAGTTCTGCCAAAGGAAGCAAGAAGTCAAGGGGGAAGTTTTAAAGAATATAGGAAGGGATATGAAGCAAAATGATAGAGGACAGTAAAATAGCTGAACAACAAATGAAAGCACACACTGTCAGATGAGTCCAAGAGACCAGGCAGGAAGCCAGCAAATATGGTTGCAATATGAAAACAAGGGATGAAAATCGTCAAGAAAATTACAGACACATTAAATGTCTGTATGTGGGGAGGGAAAGGGGCAAAAGTAAGTGACACAGAGGGAGTCGTCGGATGAGTGCATGAGGTTATATTTTACAGGGCCTGCAGAATGGTTGGCATTTGTCACAGTTCACACAGGGCAGTGGTAAGGGCGTCCTAAATATTAGATAAAATCCTGGCTATATTGGAGTCAATGTGAGTTTTGACATAGACTCTGACAGAGCCATTTCATTCATTAAGGGAGGACCCACCTCAATGAGGTAGGAAAAAAATACATATGATTTCATTGTGTAGAGGGGATACTTGGACTCCAGTAGACCTAGGAACATATTCTGTAAAGATTCATTGCCTCTGTAAGGTTCAGAGGACTTCAAATTTTCACAGCCACATATCTGGCATGCAGAATAAGATCTCAAAACAAAACTTAAGTGTTCAGGTTCTCACTACAATATTCAGGTGGAATTAGTAGAGAAACTTAAGCATGCTTCTTAAGAGGAGAGCTGCCTTGAACGATGCCAACAGGAGGAAGCTTACACTAGACATTGTGGAAAACCTTGGGCTTCCCCAGCCATGCCTGGCCAGAAAAAAAAAAAAAAAAAATTCCTGCACTAACAAAGAAATGTGGCTAATTAGCTCAGGCTGTGCATGACACTAACACAGTCACACAGCACAGTTTCAGATCTACAGGAGGTACCTGGGTACCTGTAATTCAACAGAAGAAATGCCAGAGGAAACATTCATCAGGTCCCCAGTATGTGGAGGAGGAATACCTTGGGAAATAGTAAGTGTAGTTTGTAACCCAACTCCAAATTCAAGATAGGAGGGAAACAACTCCCAGGCATAATCATTTATTTGTACTCCTTGAATGAACAGTGCATGACTTTTTCTCTTCACAGAGAGATGCTGGAGGACTTGTTGAATACATTTCATATTAAGCAATTATTGACAAAAAACTCTTGAATGCCTTGCTAAAATTAAAAGCCATGCTCTCTCTTTTATTTTTCTTGCTGCTTAAGCTATTCTTGCTTTATTTGCTGCTTGCATTATTTTTTATGACATAGTGTTATCAAGATCGGAGATGTATATTAATTCCAGACAATCTGGTAAGTCACTTATTGTAGTGGTTATGGCTTGTAACTCCTGACATGTGGAAACAAACATTGCTCAGATACTTAAGCACTTCCCCATCTAAGTTTTGGTTTCTGATGGTGCTTATAAAAATTTCCCATGTATCATAGCCACCCAAAGCATGGACATAATGCATATCTGTATGAACATAAAGATGTTCCAGATGAAAGAAAGAAAGAAAGAAAGAAAGAAAGAAAGAAAGAAAGAAAGAAAGAAAGAAAGAAAGAAAGAAAGAAAGAAAGAAAGAAGAAAGAAAATGGGATTTTTGCTTACAAGACCACAAATTGGAAGAGGTTTTAAGCCTTATTGGACCCTCAAATTTACCTAAGGCTTATTTTCAGTGCGTAAGGCATATACAGACATTCACTTTGCAACTGGTTGGACTCTGCTTTCAGACTCTTTTCAGCCAGCTGGAAAAGACTCTGCTTCTCCTGAAACAGGGATTACGTAAGTACTCCATACAAAATCACTGAAGTTTCCAATGCTGAAACCTTAGCAAACATCTGTATGAGCTCAGTTAACTTTGGCTGAAAATAAAGGAACAATAACATGGTCTGTCCCATTACCTGAGCTGCAGCTATAAGGACGTAGCTGTATCTGAATGCAGGAAGGACATCTGCTTGTGCCTCAAGCTTCTTGGACCAATTTCTAAATGATGTGCTTTTGATCTCCCAGCTCTCCCTAAGTTTTTGCTTAATGTACTAACCCTCCATCTTCCTTGCTGTTGGGACTTTCCTCATGACTATTTGTCCTGGAGTCTGGCAGTCTCTCCCTACTCAGCTTGTGCATGAATTATTACAATTTTCCTACTGCAGGGATCAACAAAACAACCTGTCTTATTAAAAACATGATTTTCAAACTTATTATTTATGTATAGAGTTGCCAGCTAATATGTTTTCTTTGTCAGGGTGTTTGTTGTATTTCATACACTCCCTGTTCTGTTTCTGTATCATCAAGGGACCACTCTTTTGGAAGGACAGATCCTTTGTAAGAAAGAAATTAAACTGGCAAGCAAAACTATTTATTCCAAATCATTTTTCAGCTCTTGACCAGCTACAGGCTTAAGATTCTATATCCATAAACCAATGACCCAGACAAGAGCATTATATATTACTCTGGAGCTAAAAATAACTCCCCCCTCACCCTTAAAGAGGATGGTAAACCTTTCTATTCTAAACCTTTCTATTCTTGGCCTCAGTTTGTGACTTGATATATGTAAAATTTAGTTGAATGCATTTTTCTACATTTCTAATTATTTCTTCACCTTTGACGACCGTAATTAGAGCTGTATTACAGATGAGGGAGGCAAAATGATAAGTACCATTGCATTAAAAAAAATCTTCAAAACACTTCTCAAACATGTAGAGCACAGGTTACCTGAAAGTGTGATTGGTAATGAAAGTTTTATTTATGCTAACGTTGGCTGGGCTATATAATTCACCTTAAGCTGAGCCACTCAAGTCTTGAACTCTGAATTTGCCAGTGGGTGAGCAAGTGGCAGTGTATATATAACATACAAGTAACCAGTCAATCAGCTGTACTCACCAGTTTGTTACATAAGGTTTTTCACCATATGCCTCTGTATATCTATGCTTATGAGCTAAGTCTTGAAGTTGTCCTCACCTTCTGTACCATAGCTACAGCCTGCACCAACAATTCAGTGACTAAGGTGTAACCTATCCTGCAAAGGGGAGCCCTGTAGGAGCCAATCTAGTAGTCTCTTCTAAAATGGTCCCCATTTGTTGCTAGAAGAGATGGAAACAGGGATGCAGAAGACTGGAACAGAATGTTATAAAACTGATGCTCATGACTGATGCTCAACTTTCCTTGAAATTCAGTAGTTAGATACATAACTTCCTCATGATCTTTTGAAGATACTAATACATCTCCAATGTGGAAAAAGTTGAGATGTGTTATAATAGAAAATCGTTCAAGAAAACAACACATTTTATTATCATAAACTCAAAATATAATTATTGAAGAATAATAACATTTTAAACATAAGGTGTGCAAAATACAAAAAGTATCTGAAAAGTGCTTTGTTGGTATGCCATAGTCATTCATTGAATGGGTTGTTTTCTTAACATCTCAAAGCAAGGGAAGTGTCTTGAGAACAAAATTTGGTTTAGATGATCTTAAAGGTGCTATACCAATAGGAAATAAATTCTGAAGAAAGGAAAAAGCCCTAACGATGAGACTGAGTGCATGGTATTTTGCATGTAAAATGTATTCTAGGATTTTATATGCATGACAAAGATATCAAAAACTTCCAAAACATTACAAAAACATAGGAGAAATGTATATTTAAAAAATAAGGGTAGTAATATTTGTAAACATGGAAGTACAGGGGGATAATTACAACTAGCAGTGTTGTTACTTTTAACTCTCAGTTGTGCCTTAAAATATTCACGGCATTATTCTTATGCAGATACTAGACATACTACTGTCAAAAACTCTTGCTGGTGGTAAAGATTCAAGATTTACAAAGTTTGGGTTAGCTGAGAAATGGATGACTTGCACCATCTAGTTAAATTGCTTATCCATTTTCTTTATATTTGATGCATTTGCTCTTTCTAATAAACAGCTCACAGATATTGGCTGTACTAGATGACAATCCTAAGGCCTAACCAGTTTGCTAAAAGGGATCCATCTAAGTCTTTTATTGTAACCCTTATAATTTTTTCAGGTTTATTTAGAGATTGCCTCATGAAGGCCTATTTATGCTATAAGGCCTGTATTCGAGGCAAATGTCTACAAGTATGTGAGTAATTTGAACGCTGAGTATTTGTGTAAGTAACCGGTCCTTCCAAGATCAGGCCATAAATTTGCACAATTAAGAATTTGCCAGTGTCTTAAAATGGATATCACTCTATAGTCTAACACAAAAACTCCTTTTTCAGTTTCATTTGTAGTTCAGGCTGAAAAGAATATGCTTAAAATCATGTATTTGAGCTAAAAGACATTTAATTAGAATATTTCATTGCAAAGCATCTTATTAGTAGAAAAAATAAAAAGCAATAAATCTGAAGCAAGTTTCTTCTGAAGAAAAATTAAAAGGAAAGAAATATATACCTACAGACACTTTGGGACCTGGTATGCAATGGTAAATGCATATCTTTCAGAGACTGAAAATATGTTTTTTCTCCTGTGGTAGGTAAACAGCTGCCTTCAGCCATCAGCCTCTCCACCCCTTGCATAGCGAAGGACTTCCTAGTGTGGTTCTAGCATTTGGGAATTCCCAAATTCTCTAGAATTTCCTCTGGTTCTCCATGCCTCCCAATTCCTTCCATTCAGGAAAATGTTGTGGAAGAATGGAAGACACAAACAGGTTTCAACTAATGAAAATAATTAAATAAAGTATTAACATTTGCACTCTTTTATCAGTAGTTCCAAAATAAGATAAGTAAATAAAGTTGCAGCCTAATTAAACCATATTCATTTTATCTCATCTATTTCTCCCCAAGTGTCGTGGACAGCTGTACCTTACAAAACAGATATCAGAGCTGCCTGAAGAGCAAACTCTCATTAGGAAGATACTACTAAGCATGCACTTTTTTGTGTGCCATTTCCACCTGCAAAATGCAGTTTTACACGTCCTTTTGTACCAAAGTACAGACAGAATAAAGAGGTAAAATAAAATAAAGACATGTTGCCTGTTCATTGCTAGAATGAGATATTTCTCCAGTGACAGAAAAGCAAGGGAGTTCTGCATGAAATGCTATTATTTCTCTGTTATCACCTCTCACTGAGATACCACAAGCCCCAGAATATTTGCTGTTTTCTTTATCATCCTTGCTGTAGTGGTCACGTGCCTGTATAAGAATCACAGATTTCAGTCTAAAAAAAGAATTCTTTTGCACTCTTTTTGGGGTGCGAATTGATTCATGACTGTTCACAGCTTGGGTTGCTGGTTCAGTTTCTAACCTACTTTAATGACATTATCTGATTTCAATAAGCAGGGATTTTGATAGCAAAAGCAACAACTCAGAAGTGTAACTAGCTCACCCTACAGATATTTAGTAGTAAAAGCTATATTTCAAGCACTTAACATGGCTGCTGTTTCAAAAACTTGAGAGTAGCATCTTATTTCATCCCCAAACATGTCATTTTGACCCATTCATCTAAAGCACTTACTTCAGTCTCAGCCAGCTGCAAAACCATTTGAGGTTATCTTGCCAGAGACAGAGCCTTCATATCCTGCTCCATTTTAAAAGCACCTTTGCTCTTTACATACCGGAAGGTAAATACACTATAAAAATGCCAAGGCCTACCACAGTTCAGATATTTGAGTCTCATGAAGAAAAGGCACACAGAGAACCTGAATAGATGCTGCCCATGAACTTTTAAAAGAATGCTGGAACATAATTCTTGCCTCTCCTACGTGAGCAAGTCATCAGCTTACTCCTAATTCATTCCTCTCTTAACAAGCTCACAAAGCAAACCACTACAGAGAAGAGCATGCTTTAAAAAGAGATCAGCAGCAACCCCACTCCCCAGCTGTGCTGAGAATCTTCTCAGGAGACAAGATCAATGCATGGCCTTCCTTATGGTGCAGTGCAGCATTTAACAGTAAAAGAAAAAAATACGTGACAGCAACAATATCATTAAAAATTCCTTTCATTTCTTTTACGTTACAAAGCAAAGGAGGAATAGGTTTGAACATTTCTAAGAACAAAACAAATACTTAATCGGGCTCCAGAGATGGCACCTTTGTAGTAAATGTTATGTCCATGTTGAGATCTCCTTGCTCATGGAAATAGTTTTTTTTGTTATTGTTTTTTTGTTTTTTTACCAGAAATGATAACAGATGCTTACATTTACTAGCATTAGCAGATGCCACTTTATTAAAGACAGCATCGGAATGAACCCCTTGAGTTTGAATTTCATAAAGTTTGTTAAGGAAATATTTTTGAAAAGAGAGGGAGAAACTATGTTTTAACGATGTTCACATGTTTCCCCAAAGAGTGAAAGCTGATACATGCAGGCGTCGAAAGCATTACATGCTAATTTCATTAAAGTGGGGGAGGGTACCTAGAAAAAGCACAAAAGTAAATGCTGTTGACCTCACTGGTAAGAGGCTGAAAAGGAACCTGCTCTGGGAAGCTGAGACTTTTTGCCTCTGTAGCAACTATGTAGGTGATGCCAGTCTTAGAAAATCTATGGTATCATTTTATTTATAGCAGATGTCCCCTTAAAGTAAACATTTTTTGCTTTATGCTACGCAAATCTTATGGATAATTACAAAATGTGACGTGGACGTTCAGTAATGCTGCAGACATCAACAGTATTTTCAAAAATGAATTATGAATGAATAGAGGAAAAAATGTCCTGATACTGATCTAAGGCTTGAAGATAAAAGGTTAATCAAAACAAGACTTTTGCCAATGCTTTCTAGAAACTTCTTGTTTTAAGGAGAAAAGGTAAAAGTTGAAACTTTGTCTGGAGTCCACTAATTAAAACATCATTTATCCAAAATGAGTCTTGCAGTTCCAATAAAGATGATCAGATACCAAAATAAGCCTGAAGAAGTGTGAGTAGTTATGGTCAGAGACTCATAACCCAAGAGTTTATTTTGGATATGTATCTTTTCTTCAAGCGGGGAAATTGTGTTATTTGCATATCTTGGTCTACTTAAGTAAACCAAATTCACATCATCAGTTCCATTTTCTTAGTGGAACCCATATGAATAACCTCCGTTCATTTAAATTATGGTGATGGTTTTTTCCTAAGCAGGCATTGCTGAGCTACATCTTGAAGAAATCTCATCATCTCATACCAACCAAAAGAATCAAGAGCAATTAAACAAAACACTGCAGTCCCACAGAAAAGTTTTCCCAACAGAGAGGATGATTAAACAGAAAGTATCACCTTTCTATATCAAAATTTTAATTTCCCATGGTACAGTCTGTCCAGTTTCAAATGTAAAACTTGATCCTTCAAGCCCTTGAAGGCAAACAAAGCTGCTGTTGATGGGGTCTTTTTTCCTTAATATTCTCCCCTCATTAGTGAAGTTCAAGGTGGAAATAAATGAATTTTGGTAAACCAAATGCAAATGGACAGAAATAATACATCTGTGAATTCGCTGTTCATTATGCATGGTATGTAAGAATGCATATTTCAAAAAGAAAATCATTAAAGTAATGCTGCTGTTCTGTTGTGCAGGTCTTCATGACAGTTTAAGCAATAAAATGGTTTAATCTCTTTGGATTGCAACAGCAGAAACCCCTGACAAGGACAGGAGATTGGCAGAATTTGTAATAATATATTTTTACTTATGTCACATATTTGTAATTTCAAGGACTTGATTCACAATGACCCTATTGCAATGTTGTGTAGGCATTGTTCTACACTGATTTGCATTAATGTCTACAGAAGAGTTTTCCTCTCTCAGTACTGCTTCAGAGGATATGCTTGTCATTAAAATTCTGCTCACAGATGTGGGTTAAAATATCTCTAACCTTTACAAATGTATTATGTGGCACTACTGACATAGCTTTTATTGCAGATAAAATCTATAACAAATTCTGTGTGTGACAGGAGAGGAACATGATTTTGTATTAAATTCAGATGATAGAGATGCATTCCTTGCTTGTACTTTTAAAATGTTTTGGATTTAGTAACAATGAGTTAGGCTTTCTACTCTGTTGCATTAGAAATCCATTAAATCTATTCACTTTGTTTTAGTTTGTTATTTTGATAAATTTTTCTTAAACAGGTTTTCAGAAGAGGACATAAAACAGTGCTAAGAATTCAACCCATTTCCGATCTTGGTTGAGTCCCTCAGAAGTAAACAAGAAATCAGTTTATTAGGACAGACTGCCTAACATCTATCATTGAAAATTTTTGATAACCTACATTAAATGCAGCCTGTGATCCTCTGCTTTTGTTTCCTAACTCACATTGGTATTCCTACGCCTAAAAGGGTCATGTTTACTGATGGAGAAGCATGTATTTTTTTTTTTTTTTGGCCAATGCCCTTTAACTACAATGTGTTTTCTTTTGGGGAAAAACAAACAAACAAACAAAAAAAAAAAAACANAAAAAACAAAAAAAAAAAAACCAAACAAAAAAAACCACACAGAATCAAGAATCATAGAATATCCGAGTTGGAAGGGACCCACAGCAATCATCAAGTCCTGTCCCAAATTAATTGGGACAGGAAGATTTTAACCAAAGAATAAAATTAAATCAACTAATAGTGGTTATAACATCTTTAATTTCTACCCTAGGATGAGGCACTACATCAGAAAAGGTATAGGAAACTCTTTCTTACCCTAGACACAGAGCTGGGTTGCAAAGGTGAGACTGGGGCAAGGGGGCAATGCTGACTTCAGAGCCAGTGAGGTCACTGGGTCCAAATGAATACATGTGGACTGGAGGGCTCATAAGGGTTGAGGAGAATTTCACTCAGATGCCACTAGACCTCTGGATCTTTGACTTTTGAACAGTTTTCTCTCCTTGTACAAATTGCACCTCAAACATTCAGGAACAGTCTGGGATTATGGAGTAATTCACTACACATTCAAGAAGGAATAAGCTCTCTTAGAAGTTGACACAATTGTCTATGGACCTTTGTTGAAGCATGCTGTATTGATAACAATAAAAATAGAGAAGAAATTGCACTAAGTTTGGTTATTTAGCAATACTCAGTGAGGAAAATGGGGGGGGGGGAACAAAAAGAAGTATGAAGATGTCATGGGAACTTACAGAATTACTGAATTTTAGATGGGATGAGAGGTGGGATTTGGTTAACTCAGTTGATACAAACTTGATTTTGAAGGCTTCCAATGCCTTTTTCATGCAGAAGGGAGATAGTTTGAAAAGGAATTCTCAGTCTGTAATGTATTAAAAATATACGTTGTTCAGCACTGTGGTGTTGTTGAGTGTTTAACACTCACCATGGCTGACCTGGGATAGCAGTTGTTCAGAGTTAGAAGAGTAACCTCCTGCACATTAGGTGTACACTCAGAATACAAGCAGGAAGAAACCACTCAACATTTTTAAGTGCTGTGCTCTTCTTATTTAACCCTTCCTGTGGTACAGCAGGAATTTGTCACAGTAACTAGAGGCTGCATATTCAAGTGTAAGAGCTGGGATATGGCCCACCACTGAGTTGCCATCTGCACCTCTACACTCACTACAAGGCTGCTTTATGCTGGCACACTACTGAGAGCTAAGGAATAGGTCATGATAACAGATGCTTTGTGCCCTATAGGTGGGCAGTCAATTCTTCTCAGTGCCCTCTCACAGTTAATGTTGGCTTGTAATGTCTCAAGTCAACTTCTGTTCACAGCAAATCCTACATATGTATATATTTTGACATTCTGATTTAGACATAGCAGAATGCATACTTAGTAACTCATTTCCTCATCTGGAAAAGAGTGAATTAAAATCAAGAACTCTCAATTTATTTCAGTGTTTTAAATTATGTAATTGATGAGTTTTCAACCTCTCTGAACTCACACCAATAAGGCAGACAGAGAGCTGTAAAACAGAATCTTTGTAAAATAAAGTATTTGACCAGTGATAGCAATGAAATGTTTCTTCTGAGAATTGCAAGAATGTGAGGGGCTTCTTGATGGAAAGAATATTACGTAGATAAAAGGTCCCCAGTCCTGCTGCAGAATTTTCTCTGTACTTCACTTACCTAATAAGATTACTGGAAGAGATACCAATGTTTATTTTTTAATTTTCTTTAATTTTTTTTCATGATGCTAAATAATTTCCAGAGTCCTACACAGAGGGTGTTAATTTGAGATGTGCAGAGGATACTAGATGAGGTCTTTTCTAAACACCAAATTTTCTTAACTGTAGAATGGGAAAATGATGTTAAAGCTTTGTGAAATAGTTTGAGAAATTCTGAAAAAAAGAATTACATGAAGAATACACATACGTAATGTTTGCATGACAACAAATATCCAAACAATGCATGTATATAAACATAAATATTTGTAATAACCTTCCTGTTATTATATTTAAGTTATATTTTATTAACTATATTATTAATATAAATTTTAATATCAACACCAAAGCCCGATGAAAAACACTTAAATCTCTCAAGATTCCCATTTACTTTTATTCACTTTGTGACAGGTTCTAACACCACTGACAGCAATTTCATAAAGATGTTAATGAATTTTACATGATATTCATGAGAATGAATGTATTTCTCATCAAATAAGATTCACAAGATTCTGGCCAGAAAAGAGTAACTGAGTTTGCAAAAATGTTAAAATGTAGTATATTTCTGAGGGAACAATTTGTAGTATGCTTGGGAGAAAGCTGATAGCATTTGTTCATATTGTAAATTATATAATTCTTCTCCATATAGTATACTGCTGCTGAAAGAGCAGGAGAGAGAGTTTGCCTTGTTTTAATGCCTTTTTCAGAGGCGCTGAACACAGATGAATACATTTGTATCTGTCTAAAATTAGGTGGCAAAGACGAAGACAGAAAATCTGCTATAAATAAAATTCCAAGATGTTTCAGTCTCCTCTGTCATTAAATGTTGGGTGAAAAAATCATTTAATGTTTTTTCATCATAAACAACTACTATTACAACAACTATTACAACATAAACAATTACTATTACAACTACAATAATAAAAACTATTTTATTTGATTTTGCTTGCTATCTGGTAGAAGCCAAAGCAGCAAAATATTACCGAATTGCTCTCTATTTGGCAAAAGAATAATTTTTTTCTGTAATTATAACAAACATTTTTCTTCAATTTTCTACTTGATTTTGAGTAATATGTTTCCTTTAACTACAGACTATCTTTAAAAGTACAAGGACAAATTCAGTCTGATTCAGATGTGTGGCATGCCATTGAAGTCAATGGAGCTGTCTCTGTATGACATGAATTTGTCCCTCTGTCTTTCCATCTGTCCTTTCTAACCATGTCAGTACGATTCACAATGAACAGTGTCTCAGCACTGGCTGGATCTTGCAAGATGCTGAGTGCCCTGAACTCAAACCTGCTTCACAGAAAGCTCTCATTACCTCCTAGTACACCTGGCCCTAAATAGAATATTTTTTGTCTTTCTCCATACTTACCCTACGCAGTACTTTGAACAGTACAAATACTGAGTTTAGCCAACTGCCAGATCCAGCCTTAGTGGTTTTGGATAGATTTGAGAAAAGTTGCATTTGGATCATTTTTTTGTTGTTTGTTCTTTTTTTTTTTTTTTTTTTTACACCCTTTTTCTTGCCACTCCTTTCCCCCCCATGCACATGCAACAATTTTTGTTCCTGTGATCATGCTCACTAAACACAAAGTGGGCCTTAGAGGTCTTTTGGAGGGTAAGGCATAGAATTCAGGCTACACAGAGGCTGAATGCATGCAGAGCGCACGTGCATGCTTCTGCATCTCTGTGCTTGTCTTTGGGCAGGCGATATTTATATTCTCCACAATGTTTTCCTTTTGCAAAAGCAGAACCCAGCTGCCTCTGACTGTCATCAGCTTGAAGTAGTCCCTGTCATCATAAAGGAAAAGGCTAGCAATAAACTTATTTTAATTTTCTATAAATGGAAATGTTCCTCTACTTCCAGGACCATCCCACACCAGTTGATGTTCACAGATGCCATCCCTCAGAGAACAAATGTTCTTGCCATGTAAAAACTTGCCAGGTACACCCAATAGGACAGATCTTTATAAGTTAATATCATTCCTGTGCAGGGAGTTTTAGAGCTAAACCCACTGAAGAAGCAAAGCCTTGCTTAAGATACAGATGTGGGAAGGAAGCAGAGCTGGGTTATTTCGGCTCCAGCCAGGAGCAGTAGAGGAGGGAGCTGTGCTCTGCAGCCTGCGCTGCACAGCTTCACACAGCTTGAGGCTGCAACCAGACATAGCACGGCTGAACCTGACCTCAGCCTCTTCTGACTGCTCTGGGCTGCCCAAGAGACAGCACCTTCCACTGTCCGACCCCAAATAATCCAAATTACATTGGCACTGATAAATACCTAAATGTTCCAGATTAGAATAAATGAATGCTCACTCCTTCCCAGGGTTTTGCAATGAGATGAGATGTCTGCACAAATCAGATCTACTGAATACAGTGCCAGTACTTTAATAAAACCATTAATATTAATAACAGGACAAAGCACACAACAAAGAGTCACCAAAGAGTGACACAGGAACGAAAAGGTGGATAAGCTTTACACTCTTCATGGAGTAATTCCTTTGCATTACATAACCCAGCTGAAAAGGCTGAAGTGGTTGCTTAAATTCAATCTTCAATATTGCTTCTCTGCAAAAATAAATGTGATGAATTAAAAAGTAAGACTTACATGAAGAATAGGATTGTCTGAATTCCTGAGCAAACAGAAAACTAACCCAGAAAGATTTCTTTAAAAACTGATTTAGTGATATGTTTGACCTTATTAGCTCTTCTTTAGCAATTTTGTTGATTTCTGCCTATCAGCCCTCTGCTTCAAATCAGCTTCAAGACTTACGGGTAGCACAGTTTAGTAGTATGCAAATCAGTTTTAATGAAAAAGAGCATCCTGAAGGCAGCCAGAGAACTGAAAGATTTAATTCATCCAGGTGCTAATACTCATGCCTGCCTAAACTGTTCTCATTCCCTTCTGAAAGGGAGAAGAGGAGCTGGATTGGTAAATCAAGAAGTGAGAGGAGGTAACAAAAATATTTGAGGAAATACTGGTAAAAAAAAAAAAAAAAAATAGCTAGATTTTCCATCCAAAACTCCTGGGATGAGATTCTCAAAACAATGTAAGTGTAGACACCAAATTGCCACTAATAGTAATGGTAAGTGGGTATCAGCTTCCACTAGCTGCTTATGAAAAAAATCTCAAAATACATGTGTTTGTCTTTGACACTGTAATCCCAGCATGGCTCCAGATACCTGGTGTTAAAGGCCACGGATCCACTGAATTAATCCATCTCCTCTTGAAGCCTTCTGTTCATGCTGAACAGGTGGAACCTCAGCTAAAAGGTAAAAGGGGGGGGGAGGGGGAATGATCCTGCCTACCTTAGGTGACCTTGATCGCTCTTTGAAGGAGTAGCTCTTCCTCTCTCCCTTTTGAATATAGAGGTAGGTAGAAAGACTAGCTCCCTGGTTTGGGTATTTAAATTAGGTATTTAATGCTGGGTTTTGTGAATATACTCCCAGATTAGCAAGCAACTTAAAATTCCTATTCTTTAAAAATTTATTTCTTATTTAAGATCTTTGGCTTTACTTTATGCTTAATGTTATGTACTGTGTACAGTTACACTGAAATTCCTAGAAAAAAACAAGTAGAAAATAGGAAAACAAACAGTAGCCTAAGCCTTTCAGGAATCAAGGTAGGAAATAGGAACATTCTCAGTTGAATGAGTTATTTAAAATACTTATGATATTGTTCCTGAAATTAAATAGCAAATCTCAAAATGGTACTTGCAAAATGAACATTTCATATATTAAAATACAGCACTGGTAATTGGGGAGAACAGAGGAGATTGCTGTATGATGTTGGCACAAATACTGTTGCATTCATTCCAGTGATCTCTTGTGGTGCATGGACTGGAACCAGAGTCTGCTGGGGGGTACAAACAGGAAAAGAAGCAAAGTGAAGTAATGCCAGGAAAGACCAACAGTCTCCAAGTGTATCAGTCACTGAGAGTGCCTCTCTGCCATGCCAACAGACCTTTTTGTCAACCGCAAAGCCAGAGGTCAGAAAATGGCGTAGTCATTACACAGCCCTACGCTGCCACTCCCATGGGGCCGTGACAGACCGGGGACAGAGCCGCTGCCGTGGGCTGGGGCACAGGGCTGCCATGGAGGTCAGAGCCCCAGCACAGGTGAAGGCCAGACACCCAGGGAGGGTGATTCAGATTTCACTGCCAGGCAAAAAGCGTGTGAGGGAATTGCCAGGTTTCCAGCTCACCCCTTGAGCCATTCCAGAAATTAAATGCAGAAACACTAATACTGTATTTACGGTAGAAGACACTTGATCTTTTATAAAGACAATAGACCAACTCTTTGTCTTGTTTGATGACATTATATTCTTAAGATACAAGTGGAAGAAGCTGCAAATTGCTTTGAAAATACAACAGCACTTACATGAATACTTACAAATTCCTTTCCTTCATGGAGTTTAGCAGATGTGAGTTGTTTCAGTTGGTCACTCAAAAAAAAAAAAAAGATCTGATAAAGCCATACAGAATGTCATACAGTAGTATCAAGCCATGTAATCAGATGTGATGACTACAGCACTAAATAACTCATTATGAATTCTGATATGCAATCTTGAATACTGGCAGATAAAACTTCTAAAATGAAGGATTTCTGAAATTTGTGCTAATCTTGTTAAAACAGAATACCACATTAAACAAGTCAAAAGTTTTAAATTTTTATGTATTGTTTATCAATGCACATGCTGTTTTTCTTTTAATTCATTCTTGCTGAACTTATTTATGTATGTACAAATTTTCACTTATATATTTAAAAGAGCAAAACTTCAGGCACTTTTGAAATTTCAGATTGTTGTTGCCAAAAAATAGCTAGCCCTCTGAGGTGGATAACAAAGACTGAATGATTTTATGAAAAGGAAATCAAAATCTAAAATTATTTTTAATCAAGTGATTCCAAAACATATGCATGTTTAGTGTCCCTAGATTTTGTCATATTGCTTTTCAATTTGCTTTTCTTTTTTTTTAAATTGGAAATTGGATAAGAATACAACTATTAATAGAATAAACTTTCCCATATTGTCTTTTTTTCCTGAGAAATTACGATGTTTATGGGTGAAGTTGTTACATATTGGTATCTGAAAGTCCATGGTATTCTACCTCATTCTGTCATTTGGTATTTATGGTAATTTTGAGACAAAATAAGAACATGTGAAAAATAAAAGACAAAATAATAGAGCAGAGAGGAAAAGTAACCCACACTTTTAACAGCACCTTCTGTTTGGTCTTTATGAATTTAGCAAGATTTTCGTGTGGGTTTTGATGTTTTTTCCCATCTTGTTGGAGATGGGAATTTCTCTAGCGGAGATTACTTACCAGGACAGAGAAGTCACAATATGTTTATCTAATAACATATAATTTTACATATTTTCATTTTTAGTGTGTTTCATCTAATTGTGTACTATGTTACTTAGGATACTTTTAAGAGTACATTAAGGAGTATGAGCATAATCTTTCACTTGTTTTTGTGGTTTATAAATTTTTAATATAAATATAGATTTTTACATAAAGTATTACTTTTTTTTTTTTTTTTTGATAAAGGAATGAAAACTCAACAGAAATATTCTTTATACATGTGGACTAGGTAATGGAGAGTGTTGAGAGCTCCTCTGAGAGTTCATACTATGGATTTGGGTGATGGAAAGGTTTGATGCCATCCATATTCTTCAATATACAGTTAGCTTTATGTGATCTCTTAAGTATTCTAAGTACACTATGCAAAAGATAACTCAGCTGCCATGTGCATGCTATTTCCTGTGTTCATGCTTGTAGGAAATCTCAGTCTGATTTTACTCCCTTTGGCAAACTTTAAGCAATCTTCATTAGGCCCAAATCTCTGCATTGTTACTTTTAGTACTTATACCTCTGTAGGAGGATGGTACAAATGCTGTACCATCTTCCAGTTTGCTAGCATCTTATGCTCATTTTGCATGGTAACTCAGAAAGGAGGGCAATGCCAGATCAGGCCCTTCCTATACACTGAAAATACTGTTTCTTTCGCTTGTGGCCAGCATGAATAAGGTCTTGATCCTTTCTGCTTTATTTTATTTTATTTTATTTTATTTTATTTTATTTTATTTTCCTGCAGAAGGAACTAAAATTAATGTGGAAAGAGATAGAGGATGCAATCCATCTTCTCTCAGGAGATTCCTTTCTTCATGAGTCCTATGTGTTTGCCTATGGGTCCTAATACCTTCTATGTGATTCAGATTTTTTGTATGCATGATAATATATGGCATAACCATCTAGGCTGAAACAAAAAGTAATTTTATATCAGATGTATAAGGTAAAGGGTAATTTTTCTAAGAACTGATAAATTAGTCATTAAAATTTATTCCACATGAAAAAAAAAGGAAAAAAATATATATTAATATTTAGCTTTAATCTAAAGTTTAAACTGAGGGCTAGGACTCAAATTCTCTTCTTTATATTTCTAGACTCTTTTTCCAGTATAGGCACCTGGCATTCCTTGAAATCCCTATGTTTCATGCCTTTTGATGCTCAGAGCCTCACAAGATGTAAGACTGTTTCTCATGATAAATGCAGAGGGTCAGTTAGCATAAATATGCATAACAGTATCTATGTGAAGGCATGCTGCTTTAACACTGGGTATATTGTGTTATTTTATATTATTACTTTGCTTCCTTTCTTTTCTCACATTCCCTCTTCCATACACACCTTTCAACAATTTGTAATTTTACTAGACTACGTTCAAAAACGTGTTCATATTATTATCACTGTTCTTTAACTAATGAAACTCAATGAATCTCCTGTTTGACCATTTCTTGCCTTAGTCCGGTTAAAAAATGTGTTTTGTTTCCTTTTGAGCTGGGTAACAGACTGGCACCGAGAAATGTGTTGAGGCCATTTATATGCAGATGATCTGCTGTCCTGTTTCTTTCAGTAGGTGCCATAAATTAGCATTCAAATTTTGCTACAATTTTGTCAGTTTTTTTAATTCATTTCATATGTATTTAATCCCACATCAGTCTCAGTTGTTCTGCAATATGTGCCATATTGTAGCAGCTTTTTAGCTGCCACTGACAATTTTCTCATTCCTTTAGTGTGAGGTTTTAATTCTACTAACACTTTTGTTAATGAAATACATTTCACTTAATGGAATTAAATGCATAGCCTGTCTATTGGTCATTACATTATGCAGTCTTAGAGTTGGATTTAAATTTTACCTTTCGTCTATAAAGATTTTCTACCGCATTTTGGCCTAACAGGCACTCCATGCTTTGCAAAAAGTGTGGGAAAGCTGTCATTGCAAGTAAAATACCAGTAATAGTTTCAGTGTTCTCTGGAATGTTCCTTTTTATTCCTTTTTTCTTCTGTACCTAAAAATGTTTAAAATGCATTTTCTGTCATTTCTTTGTGTGGGGTTTGAAAGACTCAACTAACAATCTGACGACCTACAGACATCATAGGTAAACCTCAAACTATTCAGAGCATTCATTCTTCCACTTTTGTATACAAATTATGAAACTGCTTCAGGGATTCTCTCCAAATTAAAACAAACAAACAAACAAACAAAAAAAAAAACAACTCCTGCATATCTGCAAGCATACACAAGAACTAAAGTCATAGAGGAATTTTCTGATGAAATAGTTTCTTTCAGACACAAACTTTTTTCTTTCTTTTGGAGATTACATATTTTGTGGAAAATCTATGGAAAAAAAATACCACATACATATATATTTATTCATTTTAAGGAAGTGGATTCTCAGCTTCTGAGTGGATTATTCTGGGGGAGAATTCCACATGCACAACCTCATATCTCTTTGGAAGGTTAAGCTTGAGCAGTGTCCAGGTGGGAACTTGAAAACTGGTTGCTCATAAGACAGGCTGTTTCTGAGGTGGTTCATTTTCTTCAGTCAGAAAATTTCTGACTGGCTCTGCCTCCTTTGCCTCAAGCAAAGGCTTCATTTAGAGGGTCACCAAATATCTGGTTTCTTCTATTTTTCTCCTTAGGAAACCAGATCATAGACTTTTCTTTCTGGAATTAATCAGTTCTGGGTCTGCTGGAAATACTTAAGGTACTTTTGATACCGATTATTTTGGATATTTGGGTGTTAGGTACAGTTTTAATATATAGTTATGATAAGTTATGAGAAATCCAGGAGCTTTTATTTTATCTGAATGTGTTTACTTATTGTTGATGTTCATATCCACCAATACTGGAAATGGGAATAAGCAAATATAACACCAATAGCAAGCACATTCGTTTCTTTGCATATTCATCTGCTTTGTAGGTACTGAGTTGTATCTGCTGGACTTTTCTTTCTGCGATGTGGCAATGTCCTATCAAGGTGATAGCCGGTTGTTCGAATGTATTTGGCTTTTCTGCTGCTTTAACCATGATTGGTTCTTTTCTGCTTTTCCATTGTCTAATCAACAGAGAATTGTTAACAGGTTGTACAATTGCAGAGCAAGGATGTTCACGTGGATTTAAATAAATCAAGGGGCCTCTTTTATAAGTGAATCAAAATCAAGCCTCTTGTAAAGTTAAAAATGTTTTTGCATTTCTTTGTCCATTTTCTCTAATCTTTCCTATATCCTTTACTCTGACTCTGCCTGACTTGTTCTATGATCTCAGCCATGCTAAAAGATAATGTGCTTTCCTCATTCCTTTTGCTCTAGTAATATTTTCCTGGTAAACTGTGCTCTTGTCTTTTCCTGTTAGATTATCTTGTTCCTTTCAATGTTCCTTCTCTTTTTCTTAGTTGTCTTGGATGGAGGGCCTAACAGATTCTGTGCCAGATGCTAAAATAGTTGTTGTATCTGTAACATAATCTTTCCTTATCAGAAGTGTTTCAAAATGAAGGGCAGAAGTGGAAAGACTGCACAGTACACCTATGGACAGCATATTCTGAGGTGTGACAGATACACCATTGAATCTGCTCAAATCTTCAGCAATACCAAAGACACCGATTGGCACTAAAAAAGGGGGAGGGAGAAGACACGTGACAGGTCACTGAGTTCAGTGGAATATATTATAGAAACTGGGAACAAAAGGCAAGGAATCTCTTGAGTCTAGTCTTCTAATTGCATAGGTAACAGGTGTGATGACTCCTTTAACAGAAGAATCATTCTCCATTAAAATGCAGTTAATTTTTTTTTTCTTTTACTCCTACCACAGATTTGGGAAGTCTGTTTGGAAAATTCACAATTCTGATGGTTGGAGTCATCTCTGTATTTCTTATCTAAGTAAGTGTAAGATGCTTTTCTTTTTGTCAGCCTCATCCTATAACTTCATATGAATGTTTTCCAGGCTGGTGTATAATAAATACATTTACACACATCAGCCATATCCCCCTTCAGCTTTTTGCTTGCCCAGGCAAAACCAGCAAAACATTTCACTTTCCTCCACGAGTGGTGGCTCTCCAGTCTGCCAACCATTGCAGTCACCCTTCTCTGCAGTTGTTCCAGTTTTAGCACATTTTCTTGAACCCGAGTGACAAAGGCCATGTACAGAATATCAGAAAGGGCCATACACCCACACAATCAGGCTATTGTATGGCATGACTGTTTCTCCTCTTATTACATATAAACATAATATCATATTTTATATATGTCCTTTATGTGTATGTACAAAATATTTGTGTACATGTATTTTATGTAATAAAAAAATCAGTGATTTTTTTTTTTT
>VXAA01004785.1:213189-235051 GCA_013399115.1 Anseranas semipalmata | reverse complement strand
GATCCCAAGACTGATTTTTGAGGATTCCTGCTAGTAAACTTCCTGCAGTTTGATGCTGCTTCTTTCAAAACCACCTGTTGCCATCTATCCATTAGACAATCTCTTACCCACTTTACAACTTTTCTCCTAATCCCTGGTTTCCTATGTGATGCTGCATCATATGCAGCACAGATAGAGATAAGATGGCTCTCAAATCCTTTGTCTAGAAAATCAGTTATCTTATTAAAGAGAGATAACAAATTCACTTGGCACAATCTATCTTTAGTAAATCCTTTTTGTATGTTATCCCATTTTCCATTTACCTCCCTGTCTTCAATTATTTTTTCCTCCAAAATTTCCTCTAAAGCAACTGAGGTCAAACTAAAGGGTTTGTAACTGCATAGGTCTCTCTCTTAGAAATGGATAATACATTTGCTGTTCTCCAGTCAGCCAGTATCACGTCTGGATTGCTTCCTACCAAGTTTGGGATTTCATGTTCCTTTTCTTGTCAGAATTGTGGAATGGAGTGTATTTGATATTTCTTCCTGGCCTGAGTTCACTGTGCTTATAGCTTTGCTTCCAGTTTGGTAATTTCTATAATTTTGACTTTATTCCTATTATTTACCCTGTTTCCTCTGTGGTCGATATTACTGAGAACATACAGAAAGTAGTCACTGAGTTTTTAATTGTAAATAGATTTTTTTTATTTCCGCTGACTCCTCGTTGTATAGCAGTCCCATGTTTTATTTGTTCTCATTTTGCTTAACTTTGGGAAGATTGTTTTGCTGTTTGTCCCAATATCCATTCGAAATTGTAGTTCAGTTTGACTATTGACAATTTTCACTATACTTTATTCTTTTGACCTCTAAAACACACCTGTCTCTGCTGATATGTCTTTTCTGTTTCCTCCTGTGCCCTGCAACTCTCTAATATTCTTCTTGAGGGAGCTCTTTATTTGCGTGGAATAGCTTGACCACTTTCCTACACATTTTCTCCCCTCCTTCAGATACACATTCCACACCGCTTTATCAACTTTGATTTAAAGTAATTCCAAGGCTCCTCCACATTCAAGACCTTGAATAGATCAGTCTATTTGATTTCACTAACAAGACCTTTTAGGTTATCAAAATCTGCCCATTGAGATATAAAGCCTTATATTTACTTGTAGTTCCATTTCATTTAAATGAGTTTAACTCATGATCAGTTTTTGGACCAGTTTCTCACAGTATCTGTATTGCTTATTAGAACAAAGACAGAAATACTTTCATCTCTTGCTGGCTCTTGACTGCTTGATAAATATATGCATTAATTTGGCCCAAACAGATTCTATTTGATGCATGCCTTCCTTTCTTACTTCTTTTTAATCTGTCATATTACTAGGAGGCAGCTACACGATGTTCCTTATGTTTTCTTCACATCTTTCCCAGGTAACACGTACTCTTCAATACCTTGGTTCCAATATATAATTTGTACCTTCTCTTTCCTGACCATCCACTAGCAATTCCTCTATCATAGCTGAATTTTCATTGACCATATTTTCTTCTTGTTGTGTACAGTAAGAAGGCATGAAGATGACATGAATCTCTGCCAAGATTTCCTTGCATTTCTTAAGATTTTGGTGTGGTTTGGTTTGGTTTGGTTTGGTTTGGTTTGGTTTGGTTTAACAATCTGAATCTCAGTCCCAATTTTTTCCATGGATATTCAGCCAGATACTATTTCCATGAGCCTTCACTTTTTAATCATTTTCCCCTACCTAAAATGAAATGATTTGCTGTAATCATCTTTGATTTATTCCAGTGGGAATTTCATAGCATCCCTTTCTCACTGTGAAACAAATAAAATAATATATATACAAATATGAAATAATAAAATATGAAAAAAATATATATAAAAATAAAAGGATTTTCCTGCATTCCTACCAGAATCCTTTTCTTTTTTCCTTTTCCACCCACATCCTCCTTCTTCGGAAATGACCTCTCATCCTTTTCTGTGGAATTGATCTGCTGACAACTTAATTGTTTTTCTTCAACACAGGCTCCCAATGCACGCTAACATTATTTTTTCTCTTCTTAGTCCACTTTACTTTCTGTTCAGAGAAGATCCCACCTTTTGTTCTTTTTCCTCACAAACTTCTCTATCATTCTCACTCCTCTTTGGATTCTAGTCTCCAGCAATCTTTGCTGGAATTAACTTTTCCACTTTCTTTCTACCTTCTGTTGTGGTTTTGTCTGTTGTATTTTTCCAGTCTCCCAGATGGCAAACATATTCTTTAGCTTTCTTATGTCTCCCTGCTGTTCTGCTTGTTCTTTTTCTCTCAGAAGTCCTCTCACTCAACAAGTATCTGTAAATCCCTAGTTGCCCATTCAGTTTGCTTTCTCTTACACCTTTTCCTCAAATCCACATCTTCATTCAACATTGCCTCCAGCCACATCTCTAGTAAGGTCTTCTCTTCATGAATTTTATCAGATGACACTTCAGGCATACAAATCTTTCCAGAGAATAAGATACATCCCACAGTTCTGCATGCAGTTCATATTGTCCCTGTAATTCATCATGTACCATCCACAACTGTCTCAATTCCTTACATAGTCATTTCCCCATACCTGTACTTTTAAGGTGAAAGTCCCTCTCATTTTTGGTTATTTCTTTCTGTTTATGGACTTTCCTGCTGCCAGTGGCATATGGGTTTGTGGGACTGAATCGTTACGCCATATGGCATACTGAAGGACTGATGAGTGTATCACAGGGTGCAGAGTAAGAGGAGCAAATTTGGTTCACAGTCCATCTTTTTCAAAGCCATCTATCAATCAGGACGCAGCTTTCCAAAGCTATCATACACAGGTTTGATATCGAGACTGGACTTCTGAGTGCCCCGCTGGAGCCAAATTCATCTGTTATTACCTGGTGAGCAGTCACAGGAAAGACAAGTGAGACAATAAGAAATAAAAATTTGGGGTCCAACGTACAAGTAAGATATGACCAAAGAACAGGTTAAGAAGTTCTGGAGAGTGCACGTGGAGGGTTAAATATTACCTGGGTATATATTCAGATGTACAGTGTTATCCAAGGATCATCCCCCTCTCATACTAAAATAATCAAACTTCCAAACCTTCTCCAGTAAACCGAGCACATTTCTCAGAGGAAGCACTTGTTTATGGGTCTCAGGCAGACACCAATAACTGTGTCACATAGCATTTATTAGAAAATCCAAATATATTCTCCTCTACTTTGTCCAATATCTATGTGATCATTTATCTGCAGCAAATTTTACTGTAAATGTGATTATTTCCAAGAAGCAATTTCTCATGACTAGATTAAGTATAGTACTTACCATATATTCTGTTCAGATAGAGGCATCATTTTGGAAACTGCATTGTAAGTAAATGTTGGGATCCTGCAGAGAGAACTCCATGGGCTTTACCCCAGAAATGTAGCTCAGCAACAGGAGCACAACAGACGTTTGTTGGACTCAGCTCAATCCGCAAATAAGCTGGAGACAGAATTTAGCCCTTGTCTTACAGACAGTTTCAGGCTATTGATCTCTGAACTAGCAGTATTTTATACAGAAGACAGGTTTCCTACAAGCCAAAGTTCAGCTGAACTGTTTTAACTGCCGATACAGGACATTTTGTCCCACCAAATCTCACCAAATGATATTTCTGAAAGAATATTTATCACATTCATTCCTATTTTCACTGGTGATGAAGGGACATGTGACCCGCTGTTCTACTTTGCTTTCCTGACTTTTGGGATAATTTCTAAGTAGAATGACTACACATGGAGGTTCACAAAATTCTATATTATAATGTAAAAATAAGTTATTTGAAGTACTCTAAACAAAAGAAACAAAGTTTAGTTTTGCTTCCTCTTGGATCGAATGCTGGTTCAAGAGGGTTGAACATATTCTCATATTTCTCTAATCAGCTTAAGTACTGCATTTAAATCAAATCAGGAATGTGCAACAGGTAATGTTTGTGGTATTTATGGTAATAAGGGAGAAATTCTGAAGTGGTTGAATGCAAATTTTTTGTCTCTCTTTTGTCTTGATAGATTTTAGATAACATTGAAAACACTGGCTGCAGCACACACTGTCTTCTGTCAGCGATCCTCCTGAACAGAAGCGCTTTGAGTGCTGCCTTCCCTTAACTATTTTAAAGATACCTGCACACTCACAAATAATAAATCTGTCAAGGCATACTTGCAAATATCCCATCTCAATTTGTACATGTTACTCCGTTCAAAATATTTCCATGCTTAAAATCATTTACTGGGGTTTACCAGATTTATATGCATTTGAGACTTGCAGTATAAAACCCTAGCTGCATGACAGACTGAGTTATTAAGTGTTTATAGAAATCTGATCAAATGGNGGGGAGTCTGTTGTAAACTCGACTATAATGACAGCTTTCCTCATCTTACAACTGTGACATGAAGAGGGAGCTGTAGCTCTTCTGAGACTCAGCTCTGCCTGAGCCAGCGTACCCAGCCAAGCGCCCCGATCTCCTCTCTCCTTCCTCGCTCTCCTTCGCTCCCCGCTCTCCTTCGCTCACTCCCTTACTCTTCTTTTTCCCCCCCTTTTTTTTTTTATCCCTGTGCCCCTGTGCCAGTTAATTTAAATGTATCTGTTCAAGTGGAGATAATCCATGCAAATCAGAGGCACTGGCTCCCAGTGCTTAATTCACAAAGAGAACTCAGCTTCAGGAGGTCACTCGTTCACAGCTGCTCCTCCCATTATATTTTTCCCTTATTGCAGAACTGCTGAATGTATACAGTGACTGAAAGGACTCAATTTACTGCAACTGCTGCCTGGTTTTACTTACAACTTTCTTTAAAGGGGACTTACCTTCTATCAGTCTTACTAAGGTAGGAAGTCTGATTCTTCTAAAGACATGTAATGCCTCCAGTGTTTGCTTATTATCAGTTCCCACTATAATGATGCATATTGTTGTCAGAATTAGGTCCTAATAGAATTGTGCCAGGTGCCTAATGCTTTTGTTACTTGTATGTATAGGTGCAAGTGTTTAAATGGCTGTTTATCTGTTTATTTAGCCAGCTATGTATCCCCCCCAGCCCCCACTTTTTCTTTTCCTTTTTGTAATGGCAGGTATGGTCTTAGCACAGCAGCTCTCTAATCTACAAATGTAATCTTCACTCAAGTTTGTATTTTCTTTTAAAAATATTTTCTAATGTGTATGTAAGTTAATGCATTGACCTATACCCCCCCCAAGGGAAAACAGCATCATGCTGGCTTTCTGGCCTGAACCCTTATTAAGGTGCTATCTTTGGAGCAGAACAAACTGTTGAAAGGTTTTAAACAAAAATAAAAAGGTCACCTTTTACTTTGCAGTGTTGTAAACAGGGAAACTCCAGGCCTGACTGCAAATGGGCCCGTCATAAATTTAGACCACAAGATAAACATATTGTTAATAGGACTGCCAGCAGAAGTAGTGAAATGGAACCCTCACAGTTCTGTGTTAATATCTATTGTTTAGAGAGGTTGGACAGGCAGAGCTTGCTTTGCAAAGTACAACTCAAAACCAACTGTTTGGCTATGATTCTTAAAAAACTCCTTAAGAAAAAGAAAGTCAGGCACTACTTTATCAGCTACCTTCTAACTTTTAGCATCTACCACATGAAATACTGAAGTAATGCAACTGACAACACAAACTGGTTTTCTGAAAGCAGACAGTAAATCTTGCATTTATTTATGTACATTTCTTTGAATTTGTTGTCAGAACGTAGGAATGCAAATTCTTAAAATAACTATAAAAACAACTTTGGATGTGTTAAATCACAAATTATGGATTTGAAGAGCAACACAGTGAAAAAAATCAGAATTATTCTGACTTACACTTGTTCTGCAATAAAGTTATTGTTTGTTTTCTTGCACAGCTGGAGTTAAGAAATGACAATGATTAGATCTGGAGCCACCCTGCTTTTTTATAGACTTACTATCTAATGCTTCCAAGTTAATCAAATAACAGTTCTGTGAAGCTTTAGACAGCACTTAAAATGAAAATTTAGTTGGCCAGACAGGACAGAAAGAGTGGCATAGATATTGTCAAACATATCCTATCTAATTTCTTCAAGAACTCTTGAAACATAATTTTTCAGTTTTACCTTTCTGCATCAGATATTTTTAGTTAGCCTGTTTCAGGAGAGAGTACTTACTCTCTAGACAAAGTATTTCAGTGCCTGAAATGTGCATCTTTTCTCTTTGATATACAGTCTGCTTTTTGAAAAAAAAAAAAAAAAATGCATTCTGATTTTGGAGTACAGTACAAACCTAGAGAGCCTTGTCATTGTTAGCATAAAGAAGACATCTACACAAGTATTACTGTGCAGAGGGCAATCTTTCTTTCTCTGGCATTTGTTAGGTTATTGTACATAGAATTTAGCAGATAAATATCTTTTGCTTCATGGCATTTTGGAGATCCTATTGGTATGCAGGTTACCCTGTGAGGATGGCAACTGAAAAAAAGAAATATGTTTTATAGCAGTGTGTAATAAAAGCCCTTCACAATGATGTAAGTGGATTCTGACCTTTCTTTCTTATCCTGTAATTAGAATTTTTATTAACTCTTTCAAGTGCAGAGTTTTTAAGTAAATTGATGTTACTTAGGGAGAACAAATATGTATTTTTGATCTAGGAGTTTAAAAAGTAAAATTTTAGAATCCTTTCTAGACAGTGAAAAAGAAATATATTCTTGCCAGCAACTTCCTCCACACATAGAAATTTTGATTTATAGGAAGAGATTTGATACAGTCATCCAACCCCAAACACTTCTTTAGTTTTCAGAAAGAGGAGGGGAATGGGTTTTAGAGAAAAGAGCTGAACTTAAGGAAAGACAGTAAGGATCTTTTGTTTGACTGAATCTCTGGCCAGGCTAAAGTTGGGAAGTAAAGGTGATCCCTGCAGAGTTTAGTGATATACAGTGATGAGATTAGATGACTCACCAATGGAGACATGAAAAGGGAGAAAAAGGTCTTTCTGAGGAAGATTTTTTTATGTGGATTAAAATATTGTTGCAGCAGACAGTTGTTTCCTGCTTCTTTTCCACCTTTTACCCAATGCATTACAGGGACAAAAGTGTTCCTTAGTGAGTCATCAGCAGCATTTCATACAGTTATTTCCAAATTATGTACTCGATTCTCCTTGTAGGTTCACCAGGTTCACCTGGCATAATTCAGTTTAATTCCTGAAAATAAATCAGAAGAAATCACATGTTTTATATTATTTAGGTCTCTGAATGTATTTTCAGGAAACTCTCAAAGGAGTAAACCTTTATGTTTCATTTCAGGCTAGTTGGTACTATATAGTTTTCTAAAGAAAATTGTCAGTGTCCTTCTATGGCCAATTGCTTTTTTCTATTGGTGTGGTTTCTTCCCCTGCCTCTACAAACTTGCCATTGCTATAGTAACTCAGTCAAACATTTCCAAGATAAGTTACCTTACACTCCACTGTAGTGTGCCTTGCAACAGAATCTATAGGATGTGGTAGACCTTGTAGCTGTATCTAGTGCAGGGCTCTTACTCCCATCAGTCTCTTTTCGGCTGGTCTTACAGAAGACACTTAAAAAGATAAATTATCATCTTAAAAGGATGCTACAGAGCTTGTTAATAAGTTCCATTCAACTTCTTAAAGGCCTTCGTTACTTTCAGCTCTAAACAGGTACATTTGTTGAACTATACCTTAAAAATATTCTAGAGGAGGAAGAAAATTTGGGAATCCTAAAAAGGGAGAGAGGGAGTCTTTGAGAAAATGTACAGCTATAAATGTGAAATCTAATTGTCAACAAAGTCCTCTGTCAATGATTTGTCATTGTTTTTTTCTGTAACTGCAGAGAAAGAATATGTTCCCCACAGCTTCTCATCAAATCCCATACACAATTATATCATATTCTCCTTTTTTTTATCGTTGCCTTGTACTGTGGAGTACATTGTTACAATGTAATGTTGCAGAGTACAGACCTTGCATTTCTTTTGCAGATAAAGCATGCTTATACCTCTAGGGGTTAAAAGCTGAATCAGATCCGTAACTCGCCTACTGACAGCCTTTGAAGTCGCTCCTTATTTATTTATTTATTTATTTATTTTGGTCTGAAGGTTTAGATTGACATCCTTTTATATGTTTGGAATTCTTCAGCAGATGTAAAATGCTTGGTAATGACTGAAATTAACCTGAGGCTTTATATATCCATCTTCCCCAGGAGCTCCACTGAAGCTTCAGTAACAGTTGAGGATTTTATGCAAACAACTATTCCCATGAGAACATTTCATTTTTCTGTCCTATCATACTCCCTTTATTTCTAGAGTTTTTTTAAGCCACCTTGGACACTTTTTGCTTCCCCCTCTCCCTAGTACCTATTCTGGGGAGTCTACATGAAAATTTTCACAGCTGAAATGCACCAAAAGAGGGGCAGATAAAAAGAAAATAAGTGGAGTGGAAATGAATCTTTAAATGGCAAGTCTGTGAAACATTGAACATGGTTATCTGACGTTATGTCAGCGAGTGTTATCTCTTGAGAAGAAATGAGCAAGAGCAGTCCATGCAGGAAAAGTAATTGTTGCTTTACTTCTGTCTGTTTATTTGGGATAGCTTGAACTGTCTCCCACTTTTTTATTTCTCTCAGTGTGAAAAGATTAACTATTAGAAATACAGCCAGTAGGCATCTGACTCCAAAGCGATGCTCATTTGACCTTTGGACACAAAATATCTAATGCAAACGAAAATCTAAACAACCACAAACATCACTGAGTACAAGAAATATGCAGAATGTGGTTCAGTAGAAATTCAACACTTTCAAAACTAAAAATAACAAAACCTTTGAAATCACTTGGTTACATTAGCATTTATTTCTCCATTCCACATCAGAGTATCAGATGCTGAGGTTTTGTCCAGTGAATGTGAGGCAAAAGATCTGTGGTGAAATTCTGCATGAGTTTTAACAACTGAGACTGAAATGTTAGGGAGAGGAATAAAGGGAAAAAAGGAGGGTAACAGATGCTTAACCAATACATAAATATTTCTGAAAGTTTAGGTTTTATAACTGTGCAGAGTACATGGGAATTAAGATGTATTTAAAGTCTGCATGATGCTGCCACTTATTTATTTAAAGTTTACATTGGTCATATAAGGGACTTCATCCCTCCCACTGTCTTAATTCTGCTGGTTTGGCTGGTTATTCTTTTTTATTTTATTTTATATGTTTTTTAACCCTGGGGGGAATGTTACATGAAAATGCATGGATGTGAATGGATAAAACTGGGTCCCTCAGTAACTAGCTACTATTTCTTACTTTTGTTCCTACTAAGTCATGAAGGAGAAGGGCAGAAGAGACAAATTGTATTCTGTGTGAGGCAAAGAACTGAAAGAGGGATGAAGTTTCCGTCTCTGGAGAAAAAAAAGCAAGTCGCAACAGGCCACTGGAGCCAGGTCTTAGGTATCTGAATTGCCTCTGTAGATAAGTCTGTGACTTAGAAACTGCATGTTAAGGAAGAGAATGAAATACTTGTTCAAGTCAAGTAACAGAACCCATGTAATATCTGTTACCTAGTCTTTGAATTAGCAGTGAGTTCATAGAACAATAATAGTATAATGTTAACTGACAACCTAAAATTAAAAAAAAAGAAAGAAATTTCAAAATTTCCTCCAGTGAACCTGGGAGTATATAATTCACATCACCTTTTCAGCTGAGGCAATAACAGTTCACTGGGAGGTTACAGGGGAGAAGTATTAAGTTTTTCTGACTAAAACTTCATTTTCTCTCTTGAGTCCAAACTTGATCACTGCAGAAACAGCCAGCTGAGTGAGCAGGCAGCATGGAAGGGAGGACACAGGGACCCCATTTGTAAGTGAAATTCCGTATTTTCTGCAGGTCACAGAATTGGTCTGCACCAAATTTTTCCATTAGTAAGAGTTTCAGCAGCTTCTGCACTTCCTGTCCAGTGAGTTATGGATAACCCACTGTCTCCTTTTTCAAGGGAGAAAGGGTCCACAAAGAGATACATGTAAGTTAATGAAGAGAAACGTTGAGCTTGACAGAAAATTATGCTGGTAATGCTCAATACCAATGGTATCCCCAAGGTCCACCTGCCAACCTCTAAAAAATACGTCTGTAAATGGCAAGATCAGATGTGTTTCACAAACATGTTACATTAATAGTTTTTATGTGGAGCAGGCAGAAAGACAGACAGTGAGACACAGAAGAGCATTGAGGTAGTAAGAAGGACAGACAAGGACAAAGGCTGCTTAATGTACAAGACATGGTTTACAGTGAGAACATTTGGTTTTAATTTATTTAGAAATTAGATTAATAGATCTACTTAATTAATAGAATTAATAGAAAAACTAAATACAACATGGCATTTCTTGGGGTCTTCCTTGTCTTCTTTGGCATGTAGCTTCTCTCTAATGTTCCAGTCTCTCCCCTGGGCTCCACTCTATTCCCCCCAAAATCCATCAAATATGTATCATAAAACCTGTTTAATTTCCTACAAAGATTATAGTAAGTGTGCTTTTAATGTAATGATGTCAGTGGCAGATGATAACATGTATTAAGTAGTGCAAACTGCTGATTATCTGTCAGGATAAATCTGTTTATTTCAGAAATAGCAGTCTGACAACCCCCTGTTGTTAATCATGAAAGTACACGCTAACGCCAGGTACTGTTTGGTTGGAGTCTCTCAGAGGAATGCGTTTGTTAGATTTTTGCTTTGACAGTCTTTACACTGAGTCTTGCAAATTCACTGTGTACATAAATACATATATTTGTTTTAAGAGAAAGGCTAGAACAAAGCTTCTGGTCTACAATTTAGGTTCACAGCAATTCAGAGGAAGGAATGACGTGTGAAAAGAGAGAGTGGATTATAGGATTACACGGCAGTTCAGACTGTGCCCATGGCTGGGTTCATCTTTAGTAATTTCAATGCAGAGCCATTAGTGATGAACAGAGAAAAGCGAAAAAGAAATTTAACGAGTTCTTTTTCTGCAGAAGTCATTCCACAGTTTTGTTTATTTATTTTTCAGTATTTACAGTAGTCCTTAATTGTATCCTGGACTAAAAAGACCATCTCCAGATGATACTTACAGCATTCCTCTTTAATGAGATAAATGGGAAAGTGAACCATCCAGCTTTTATGATGTTGTGAATTTAACTCAGCTTTTGTGTTGCAGAAAATGAATATTAGGTATTTTAGGTGAAACATAAATGGAATACTAAGGCATAGTTTCCTAAATCTTAGGTGAGGAGGTATTTTGTCTGACTTTATTGCATTTTGATCATTTCATGAAAGCTGTAAAATGCTGAATAGCATAATAAAAATTGATATTTATATTGACATTTCAGGATTCTAAATAGAAGCTCAGAAAATCTAAACAGACTTCAGTATCTCCACAGCTGTTCATCCAAACCCATCTGAGTTCTGACTAATTCACTTTTTCTCCCCACATACCCTCAATTGGCCCTAATATAAACATCTCTCTCTAAAGCAATTTCTCCCCGGAAGATTATGCACATCTTCATCTTAATTCAGAATTTACATGTGTACTTTGCATATTTTTGCATCAGTATGTGTGTTTTAAATTAGATAAAGGTCACTGTCATTCATAATCAAGAAGAAGGTGTATAAAAGGTCAGGATTCAATAAAAAAAACTGATTAGATGTAGAGGTTTGTTCATATGATTCAGTATATCATTGGATAAGTGGAAATCATGAGTCAACAAATTAACCTTGGTATAATGGGTTACTTGCTTCATTAGGATCAGAAATGAGATTCACAGTTTTTTTTTTCCAATGTATTCCTTGTTTGTCGCTGTAATAAGAAGAAATACTGTGATGTTGATAGTTACACATCTGAGTATTTTTATAATTTAATTTGGCTTAAAATGCAACACAAAAGACAATTCTTGTGTTAAAAAAGGAACTAAGGCACCAGATGCATTTGCTATGAATATAAATATTGATGAAATGAAAAGTATCCGCTGTAAAAACATATAAGTAAATTTAAAATAATGGCCCATATGTTTCATACAGGCCTCAGCTTAAGCCTATTAAAGAAATGGGGTTGAGTCAGGCACTCAAGGTCTAGTGTGAGGAGCAGGTCCAGATGCAAGTGAGGATGAACTAAAAGCAAGGATAAAAATGTATTCTACAAATTGATTCTGCCACAAACCTTCCACATGTTTATGAGTAAACCTCCCAAATTAACTATGCTTCTACTTCCATCTGTAAAAATAATAATAATAATAATAGTAACAGTGCTTATTTTGCAGGAATGTTTCTGCAGACATAGGTTTACTAGGAGGGCTAAGGAGATTTTAGGCTTTCCACCACTGCCCTGTTCATCACACCAGTTTCCTGGTCACTTATTGCAGTTGAAGTGGCAGAGCTGTGGATCTCTGCACTTGAATTACACCTGCACCTGGTAACATCTCAGGATTCTTACGTAATACTCTCTAGGATAGAGAAGAAACATCAGCAGTGGAAGGAGTCCATATTTACAAAATGATCTGGCCTAGGAAATGAAGTATAATTTATACAAAATGATAACATATTATTCTCAATTTAAGACTGCACAAACTTGGTGCAGAATTAATGAATCCATCATAAGCTTTTAAAAACCTTTTTTTTTTTTTTTTTTTGTAGGGGTGGGGTTATTTTATTTTGATTGGTTGGTTGGTTGGTTGTTTTTTGGGGGGCTGGAAACTTTTGCAACTATTTCAACCTGTACCATAGCAGAAAAGTCTATTAGAAAAGCAACATCACAATTATAATAGTTATACATGTCAATGTTTCAGACATTGTGTATTTTGTGTATTTCTTTAAGCTTTCTTCACGTCTGTGTAGAATAAATATCAAGTTACTACTTGTTCTTTTTTTTTTCCCTTGGGCAGCATTCTGTAACTATTAAATCGTAAGTATGAAAGAAAATTAGACTTGCCTGTTACCACTATAAACTTACACCCAATGGTTTTCAAATACCATGTAGGTAATCTCTCTTCTGTAAACACAGAGACTTGGGGTTGCTCATAATTAAAGCTATAAGCATCACAATTTAAGTTGACTCTTTTCTGATCTCCATATGCCTCATTCTATCCTAAAATATAATGGAATGAAAATACACTGAACCATGGTAAACTTTCCTTATTTACAATATTGTTTGGACTTCATGCAGCTTTAGCACAGCTACAACAGTAATCCATTATTTCATTCTTTCAAGGATGGACTTTCAGACAGGGCCTTAGCAAGTGAGATTGTAGTGCCTGTTCCTGATCATTAAAAGGGTCAAACAACTTTTTATCATAACCGAGCTTAGCTTACTGTAAGTCCCAACTTCTACCTCTTCTCTGTTTCATGGGTTTATAGGGTAAAGTTGTTTGACTAGTGCTCACCTTACTGAGTTACGCTGTAGGCAAACTCCTGACATACACTGGCCTTGGAAGTACCAAGATATAGCACCACCAGGGGACTGCACAGAGGGTGTACCTCCCTTAGGGAGCACATAAATTCGGAGTGTGCTCTTAAAGCAAATCTCCCCATCCTGCCAAAGCACTGAGCTCTGGCCCACATCTGGAAACAGCCTCATTCCTTCTGGATATCAGTAAATTGGATGATGTGTTTCAAGAATGGCTCTGATGGAATTTGACCAGTTGTGTGCACTCAGGACAAGGCTAGAACTAGCCCAAAATACCATGAAATATGCATGACGTGTATGTTAGGTCCTGAGTGTTTAACAATTCATACTACAAATTGGCTTCTACTGAGTGGCAGAACTTACTAAGGTAGACATACCCTGAGACACATCTATATAGGGTAGGCACTAAAAAGAATTCACCAGCTTTAACCCTTACTTCAATATTTGAGAGCCATAGTGTGTCCAAGTCATCACTCCTTGGCTCTTGCTGCAGACATAACATAAAAAAGAACTTTGGCCACCTCATCAAAGCTGTGAAGTCATACTCATCAAGGAACGCCCTTTCTGTGCTGTGGTCATCTCCTGTGACTGTCAGCTGACGAGGAAGATGCTCCTCAGTCTCTCTATTAACAACCAGAATTGGGTCCTATGTACATAGAAAAAAAAATTCCTCATGCTGCACTGCAGCTGAGGAAGTGACCTCAGGGCACTGGGTAGGACAATCTGGTGCATAATTGCTAAGAGTAAAAAAAGCTAAACCAGAGGATTTTTGTAGAAGATAACACAGCTATTCCAGTTGGGTTTGTGAGGGTTTTCTCTGTAACATGGTAGCAGGTAATGAGCAAGTGGATGACAAGAGGAGTTTATGTAAAATGACCAGACTTCTTCTGAGTCCTTTCCCTGAAGCAGTGTTGTTATCAGCTAGTTTCACTATTAGACTGCTCTGGAAGTAAGGGGTGTTTCTCTTGTTCTTGCGGTATCTCATACAAATCTTTTGACTATGATATCATGCAGCAATCCCTGCTCACATCACCATAATTTGGCTGCACAGATCTGTCACAGTGTAAGTGATTCGTTTAGTCCATAGTGTCTATGCTAGAATTTCTGTGAAGGGAAGGTGTTGGAAATGAAGAATCTCCTAGTTCTGACACTGGAAAAGTCACCTAAGCCAATTTTTCCAAACTTAAAGTTATGAATTTAAATTTCATGTTTAAGCATCTAAATTAGTGGTCTGATTTTAATGTGTGCTGACATTCACATTTTCAATCGACTTCAAAGGAAGCTATGAGCACTCAGAAGTCTAAACCTATGAAAATCAAGCCAGTTAGACACTCTAACTTGAAAGGTTTCTCCCATACCATTATTGTTATTTGCATTACTTTAGTAGATTGAAACCCCAGTTATAGGACTAAAGTGCTAGGTACTGTGTTTTATATATAAATATATATATTTTTTTCCTCATTTCTTTATGTATAAAACTTGGCACACAAGGAGGTTGTGATGATTCTTTGGTTAATATTTGTATATAGCTTTGAAAAATAAATGTTATATAAACATAGAATGTAATTATTCATGGAAGAAAATGGTATTCCTATTATTCATTCCTTCTTGAAAAAAGTTCCTTGGAACTTATCCTTAAGAACCTCTGCTTAAGAACCAGAGCTGGTACTGCAAGCAGGATACACACGATAAAATACAGAGGCCAGAATCATAATTTGCTGTTAAAATATATTTTATACCCATAGTAGTTTGAACAGTGAAGAGAAATCAAATAGTTGTGCACTTGTTTAATTTTAACAGCAATCCACGTTTAACACCTATTACACAATTCCCAGAGAAATGAAGTAGTACAATGAACCACAAAGCTTTCCTTAGAAATTTTTGTCTTAGCCATACCTCTTCATTTTAGTTATGCTGATCCTTTACTAACAAACAGTAGACTCTTTGTAACTGGGACCTATGTAAAGCTTGCTTTTCTCCCTGTGGATTCAATAACTAAGCTGCTTGGAACAGCTTTGATGAAACCATCTTCTTTCATTGAATGCAGTTCTGGCAGTGCTGATAAATTCCACAAAATGGTGTCAATTTAACCAATGTTTTCTTTGGGAACAAATGTAGGAGGGAAACTGGTAATGTATTGGTATTTTCAGAACAAACCTTTATAGAAATGATTTTTGTTTACATGTTTTTGATACCACAATCTTATATAACACAAAATTAATGTGAAATATTCCATTTGCCAAAATGTTTTGCTTAATCAAAAATCTTTCTCACTCACAAATAATTAAGAAATACTTCAAAGACCTTTTTTAGGTTTTCTTCCAGTTTAGAACTTTTTAAATATGGAAGTTTTCTGTGAATCAGAGTTTCCAACCTCTGAAAAGCTAATGAGGTCAGAAGCAGTGTTCCCATCGACTTCAATAACAGCACAATCACCGTATCTGAGGAAAAGCAATCATGATCTGCTTGAGTTTTTGTATGCCCAAATGCAACACACATATGTATAATCCATCAGACCCATAGTCTTAGATTAAAACAATATGTAAGCAATTCTCAAGAAAAATAATTTCTTTTTCNTTGTTTTTTTTTTCTTTTTTTTTTTTTTTTTTTTTTTTTTTTGAGCTTTTACTATTCGTTGGTGGTATGGCCCATGGTGATGATACCTTAACATAGGCACTTCCCAGTGCTATAAAATCAGGAGTGCAATTTTAATATATGTAAAACTGCAGGTGGTTGGGTTTTGTTTTGTTTTGTTTTAAATAAGACAGGTGGTTAAGACCTGGCACTAACTGATTAATAAGTTTGTTCAAGCAGGCATCAGGAATAAGTGCTCTGTCTGCTTGATAAATACCCAGGCTAAACACAAATGTTGTTATTTGTCAAATAGTAACTGTTTTAATGGGCAATTCTTCATGATCTTTAACAGCTATAAATTGATCTCCAGAACTCAGATGTCACAGCATAGTCCAAGTATTTTTAAGAATCCAACTTTAAGCAAACTACAGTACAAAAGAAGGAAATGCTTTAATTTACTCCAGTGACAGAGTGTATTAGCTATAGTAATGAGGATTTTAGAAACACCAGCAAGTCAAGAATATTATTTTTCTACAAATCAATCTAGACAGCCATTGTATATCTTCCAATACTCAGGATTTTAATAAAAGTAATCATCAGGAATGCTATTTAGACTTTCAGACCCTTACATCTTGAACCATTAAAAATAATGATACATGATTTTAATCTGTTTGGTGTAAACTGATTGATTTCTTGCTTGTGAACTGCACACTCTTCAGATCAATTTTCACATTTACCATATCTAATTATTTTCTGATTCCTTCTTGCTTTAAAAGGCATAGATCATTTGGGGCTCCCTTTTCTTAACTGACAGTTTCTTGACAGCTGATACGAACAACAAAATAAAGCCTGTAGAAGAAATAAGTCGCATTTTATAAAAGGCTTAGCACAAGTGTTTGTGTCTTCTGAGTACAAAGGGCTGTGCATGCCTCCTTTACCTTGTAGTCTCGGGTGGCTGAATTAACAACCCAACATTTTATGCATTTTATTCATAATGTTCCATGTGATTACAAACCTGAGAATGGATAGCTGAATGAAGTTTGCCCAAAAAAGAAAAGACATATGCTCCTGGGCAAAAGGACCCAGACCCATACCTTCTGTGATATCTGTGGAAGTCATTCTTTTGAAAACTGTGTAGAGAGATCTAATGTGATAATAAAGGCTCACAATTCTAGCAGGTTTCCCTAGAATAGTACTTCAGAAACGTGAGGTGTGAAAGAAAGGCAATCTGTGCCAGATACTGATTAAATTTCAGTCATCTATCCAAAGCAGTCCCTAGTTGCTTGTAAAATGCTCCATGTAATTACAGTAACTACACTTTTTAAAGCAATTTACACATTAGCCTTTATCTTAGGTCTCTCTTTGTGGGTACATTTCTTCTTTGGAATCTATATCCTTAAAATATATGTTAATAAGCTATATGAATTTGTAGCCATATAGACTCCTTAAAAATTCCATCTCTAGTATTTTCCTCATAGATTCCTCTTGTCTTTTGGAGAAGCTTAACTGTAATCAAATAACACACTCTGAATGTTTAGCTAACGTTGTTCAGTGACCCCAGAGGTGTCACAACCATATTTTAAACTGTTCAGGAGTTAGGAGTTGATGCAAAATCAAACCTGGATATATTAAAATGCCGCCAGGATAAAATAATATTAAGGGCTAAACTTTGTCCTTTGCATGTTGCACAGGTGCAAATGTCAAACTTGGCAAATCCTTTCAAAACTTTATGTTGCTTAATCTTTTAAATCTTCTTCTAGTCATTGGGCATGGAAGATTTTGCTAATGCAGGAGCCAGGCATGTAGTTACAGGATGAATACTGGCCAAATAAAAGGGCTCTGGCTCATTGTGTTGATATTCCAATTTTAAATGAGTGTCTGCAAAGTCTGCAAGGAAACTGAACTGGCTATTTCATTAAAGTTGTACTGGCTAAAAGCAGAAGAATTGCAAGGAGTGAATCAAACTCCTCACAGTCAGTAAAACTGTTCCATCAGAGTTGCACAGTGCAGCTGCAGGTAGCTTTAAATATTTCTGTTGTTCTACTCTGTTTGTTCAAGGTGCCTTTTGTTACTACTAAGCACAGTAAAGCTCCTTGGTTACTATTCCGCATCTCATTGTTACCAATGCTATTATCCTAACTGGGGCTAATAATATGAAGCACGTTCATGTTTGTGTAGGAAAACTAGGGTCACCAGAGATAATCCAAAAAGTTGTTCCACAAGGGATTATCTAGGATGCTGTTTTCCAAAACTGTCACATATCAGAAGAAGGGCAAAGCACTTGTAACTCTTGTGATTGATCCTCTGTCAAGTCATGATTGCTGTCACCAGCAGGTTACATTCCTTCAACAAAGCAGTAGGCACTGCTGCATTTTAAGCTAAACCAGTTAGGCTTCCAGTGTCATATTCCTTTTCTTATCTCTCTCCGTACTTCATTCTCTCACATTAAAAGAGATAAATTTGCAACTGAAAAGAGAAGATGACATGTACAAGATCCTCATATAATACATGTACAATACTGTACCTTAATATTAGTACCCCTTACATACTGCCATTAGGCTTATTGTTCTTAGCTGTTATTTCTGGCTAAGGATCCGGTTCTGCATATGCCACTATGTGAGGAAGAAAAACTATGTGTAACATCAAATATTACATTTGGGTCTCAGGAATTTTCATAACTGGGTTTATAAGCACTGAAATCCCAAGGTGAAGGCACTTAGTTTGGTTGAGCTCTGAGGGCTGTGGAATAACTCAACTGTTAAAGGTTAAATATGAGCTGAAGTGGCCTGTTGGAGAAAACTATATCTTTAAGATTCTCATGAAATAGCAGATGTTTTTCAAACAGATTTTGAAATGAAATGCTTGTATATGGTTCTGTCTGAAGACCTCTTTTGTACCATCAAACATCATCAATTCATTAGGCTGTGCTCAAGAATGGTTGGGGCTTTTTGTCTTTATCTATCCAGGGGATTCTGTGCATTCTTTGCCCCATCATCTTTTGGTCTTTGAAAGTGTTCAGTGGATAAGTCCATAGTTTCAGATATTTCCATGCACTTTTCTCAAGAATGCCAGAGATAAGTTGTTGAATTTCCCAGTGAATCTTGGCATTTGTAATTTATTACCTAGTATTTTTTAAAGGCATTTTCTTCCAAAGACATGGGTCAATTAATCTGGTAGATTTCCTGCTTTCATATCCATATATTAAGGTGCAAGTAAGATTTGAGTTAAACATTCCCTTTTTTTGTCTTTAAAGTTAACAGTTTATCCATGATCAACTCTTGTTTAAACTGGTTGTCAGTTAACTGTTGATTTTTACTAAAGATTCTTCATTGAGTGCCAGTCTACAAAGTCATCTCAAGTAGCCTCATATGGCTCAATTTTAGCTTGTCTTGCATAAAAGGCAGTGCTCTGTCTGCTTTGACTTAAGAGTTCATGGAAAAACATTCCTGATCAAGCAATGGAAAATGTCTCTTCCCTCAGTGGTCTATCACCTCCCTTTGCCAGAAGCTGCCATCCTCCCATCTCTGCTTGAGGAGGAGTTTGTTGTACGCATTCCTTTGCATAGCAGGCAAAATGAGGTGGGAAAGCTTAATGGACTGTTGAAAGTGAGTATGAGCTAACCCAGCTCATTTTGCCCAAAATGGGTTGAAAAGCACACCAATGACCTCCTTCCTCTGTTGGAGCTCTGGTGTAGTAGTTTCTTGTGATGAAAAACAGCCCCACCAATCTATAGAGATCTTGAAAAAGACTTTTATCTGAGTCCTAAAAAGTAGATTCATAAGTCACATTACCTTTTCTCCAGCCTTTACAGAAAAACTTGTATCAACTGTAAATGAGGAGTTGACTTCTAAGGGAAGCTAAGCAACCAGCAATGAATTACAAGTAGGCAATGTAGGTTTTTTTGAAGCTATGACAATAGCCTCTATTGGTCATTTAAATTATTGAATGTCTAGCAGCAGAATGTCCAGGCCAAATTTAGCAAAGTCTCTAACACCAGTAGTAAAATGCTGACTCTGGCAAATTCTCTCTTCTCCAGACAGTGGTTCATTTCTTGGAAATTACTGTCTAGGTGGTTGACTCTTCTATCATCTTTAGTGAAGAGACTGCTGGAGGTGAAAGGCCCTTGCAAACAGCTGTATTCTGACTCCCAGTCTTTAGCCCATCTTCCTCCTTATAAATAACATACAGAAAGCTGGAGAACCTAAAATGTCCATATAAATATTCCAAAATAATCTCTTGCAGCTGATGCCTCCATTATTTCATGAATTAGTAAGGCAACCGATTCATCTCTGCTATTCTTTTGCCCTCTAATATAATGTTTGAATCAGGAATTGTTAAAGTTCTCATTAGGTTTGTTGTGGGGTTTCATAATGAATTCTTTTTTGCAAGCTGCAGAGTCTTTTGATTTTTGCTTGCATATTCATAGAAGAACTATGTCATAAACAAAGTCTAAATCTGGTACTACTCTCTTGCTAAGCCACTCTAAGACTGTGTTGTATCTTTCTACACTTTACCTCATAAAGAAAACAATGTCAATGCCAAGTATGGAAGGTGAAGAAGGTTGCTATTTAAAGAATAATTTTCTGGCACATGCCACACCGTTGGAGGCACATCATAAACAAAAAGAAGGTACATTTATTTTCTTCCACAGTGCAAAATTCTGCCTTTGTCTATCCCAACAGAAAGGACAATACACTGCTCTGTGCAAGATTGTTCAGTACAATTCAGCTGATCAATAAGAATGTACATCTTTCTATATTTACATATATAGAGATAAGTAAAAAAATACATATATTGCAGCCTTTTTTTTTTAACCCACACTCTCCATCTAACACAAATGCCCACATGAATCAGTGAGATTTATCCTGTCAACATGAAAAGAAAAGCATGTATTGATAGATAATGTACATGAATACACTGGTCAAGCAACAGAATCAAGCTTAACTGATATGTTTCATTCAGTGGCAAGTGTATTTGCTTAGTACAGCAAAAAATTTCTGTATCTCCTAATGATGTGGAACCGAATTCTTTATCTCCCCTGTTGCTAGCTTGCTTTTTAAGGCAGAACTGGAGATACCTATCACAGCTAAATAGGTATTTTGTAAATTGTACTTAGCTACCTTTAAGAAAAGTTCCAAACCGCATATTGTATAACCATTCCCTTAGATTTTATCTAGCTTGGCTGGAAAAACAACTTAATGCTACATTCTTCTCGCCAATCAGCACAACAGAATTTTGTTTTTTATCTACTCTCAGATAACAGACCACTATTAAAGGCAGAATTTTGACTTCCATTTGTTATTTTCTTTTATACTGTGGGCCTTTTTAGGGTACTCACAGAAATGTCAACAGTAATACATAAAATCACTGTCATGTGAAACAATTGATCAGAGTTTCCTATTCTATTTCTTTAATACATTTTTTTCCCAAGAATAATGATTATATTTATAGAAATATAATAATTTTACATGCTAAAGTGAAATGGTATTTGACATTAACAAAAGGTCAGGTGTCATACTGTAAACCACAATGAGTATTGCTTGTAAAGATTATTGAATTAAGAGGTACATATATTTGACAAAGTATAGAATTCAAATAACTGCCATAGTAGCAGTGCCCTTTTATGTGCCATGGATTTATTGACATTTGCTAACTGTAAAAATGTAAAACAGTTTGCACGTAATAGGCACTATCAATTTAAAAAATAAAAATGTCTCATTGAAGAACATGTCTATTTTCACCAATTCCTTCTGATTTTGCATGTACACATTTGGACACTCAGATATCTGTTTGTACTTCCAGCTGTGCTTGTGGTTCTTGTGGACAAATGTGTTCACTTTTTGAAGGCACTTTCACATTGTGCATCCTTATGCAATAATAAACCATACTTTT
>VXAA01004785.1:189169-213181 GCA_013399115.1 Anseranas semipalmata | reverse complement strand
TTTTTTTTTTTTTTTTTTTTTTTTTTTAGAAAATACAAAAACTGATGCTTTTCAGAGCAGCAAGGTACAATGAGTGTGAGGGTAGCACCATGGGTTTGCCATGGTATTTGCCCACACCACAGATCTGTCACAGTTCATTGTGACTGACTGTTCTTAACTCAAGTCCCAGGCATTTTAAGGGTCAGAAGCATTGTCAGAATTATGCCAGAGCTTGTCTGGATGAAACATTAGTACTTCAAGAACTGCCAGTATGTTTCAGTTCTGAGGACAGATTAGCAAAAAAGGAATTTTAGCATTGATAGGTTTGAATAATAATGCTTTGCAAATGTAGCACATTTTGTCTGTGCTTGCAGTTAATAATAATAGAAAAGCTACAGAGAAAGAGGCTCCTTCTGTTCCACAAACCTGTCCCACACTACTATAAAACCCTTACAAGGATGAACTATTTATTAACCAAATGAGTTAAGTTTCACTTAAACGGATATTACCACATTCAAATTCATCTGTATTTTCAAACAACTTTCTCTGCTAATATCAGATTATTTTATTATAATGGAAAAGTTTTTTGGTGTTTTTTGTTGTTGTTGTTGTTGCTTGTTTATTTATTATTATTATTATTATTATTATTTTAATTTGCAGCATATCTTTTACTATTTGGTGACCTGGCCTAGACAAAAATCCTGGACTGATCAGTTCCTTGTTCAATGTTTAGGAGAGATTTTGATCTAAAAATGTGCCTTTTAAATAGTTTCCTATATGTACAATGTGAATTCAAAGGAAGAATCTGTCAGCTTTTAATTGCTCATCATCCATTTGTCATCAGCATGGGTGCCATTCAGCGTACACTTAACTCTTCCGTCCTTTGTTCATCCCTTCTGGACCTTTTAAGCTTCTGGTCTCACTACTTCTGCTAAGTACAGGGCTGTTCTTTGGCCTTTTTCCTTCAAACTCACATCAGCTATTATACTCAAGAACTGAAGTCTTAGTTATAAAGCAGCAGTTAAAATTGAAACAATATATGTTTCTTTCCTGTAAAATGAGTTTAAAAAACAAAAAACAAAACCTGAATGCAGGTATCTGATAGGCTGTTGGTGTACAGTACCTCAGCTTTTGATGTGAGAATTGCCATGATGGATAGATAGAAAGCTTGTTTTCAGTGAACAGCGGCACAAATATAGTCACATATATTTCAAAGTCAGCACTCAATTTTCAAACATGGGTGCCTTAACAATACTGCCAAATCTTGCATTCGGTCTATTAAATCAGCACTTAGGCAAATAAAACAGCCATTTGAGTGACAATTTCAACATACTAATGAGGTATTGAGACGTCAGCAATTGAAAAATACACATTGGCCTTTTGAATTTAAGCCAAAATTGGTTCCGGGCTATATTAAGAAGGTTTAAGACTTTATAGAAGGATCAAAATCACTTTTGAATTTATCTCAATCTTTCTGGGACAGAGGCAGATGGGATCAGATTTCTTTGTGAAGATATCTCTGTTTACCTACATTCCACTGTTTTTCTTATGTAAAACTTTCTTTTGTCATTTTAGCTGGAGATGATAAGTCGTCCTTATGCTTTATTCTTCTTAGAAAAGTAATTGTAAATTTTATCTTTAATTATGACTGTGACTTTCAAGAACGAAGCCAAAATATTAACTACTTGGTGCCATTCTTGTTATGAATTTATTAATAGTGTTAGTGTGCTGTCTACACACTCTCATTCTTACTAGAAGCCCACTATGCTAAGCTCTTTCTAAACAGATATTGGAAAAATTCCTGTGCTAGATCTAAGTGCAAGATAATACAAATAGTACAAAACAGAAGACATGAGACAAAATTCACCAATATAATAAGCAGCATTCTTCATGAACCGTAAGCCTTATCATTCACAGGTGCATCAGAGCAAAGAGGTTTTAAGGAGGAATTTGAAGTGGAACAATGATGTGTTATTTAACACACAAATTAGCTCTGATATTATTGGGCACGCTCTCTGCCTATTCTGATAATGTAATCTATTTTAGCTTATTTGCTAGCTCCTTGAAATTGCTAGGTATCCATTTACTGGATTAATTAATTAAACATATTTAAATTATGCATTAGTCATGGCTTTAGAAAGTTAGAGTAAATAACATAGGCTTTATTAATTTTCCCTCTCTTGTAATTCTCCTATCCCCAGTCTCTAATTGTCATCAATTTTACTTTCATTTTTTTCATCCTTTTAATTTTTTTTGTTAATTTTTTTAATACTGCTAGCTGTGTCACCACTGGCTGAGAAAGGAGCAGGTGTCTTCTCTGAAGTGACACCAGAGCTGATCTGTGGAACAACTGAGCGTAGAGGTGCCCCTAGGGATAGAGTGCACCCAGGTTTCCCTTTTGCAAGCTGTCAAGGCTGGAGGCTTAATAAATTAGGCAATTTTTTTAAGCAAAATATTTTCCACCACTTTTATATTTTCAGAACATTGTTCTGCCTTCATACAGGAGACAGGGAAATGTAAATGTCAAACATTCACTTCTGTTTAAATGGGCTCATTATACCACAACATGGTGAGGTTTTTTCCCTACCGGCCGGTTCTTTTCACTGTCGTATCCTGTAAGCACTTTCCTTGCACCTGCCTGAGGAGACTAATCCTCTATTAAAACATGTTCAAACTGAGCGAAGGCAGAAATAGCAGCCATTTCACTCAAAGAAAATGAATCAAAACCTTGTAAAAATAAATAAATCAGGGTAGCTTTAGTGAAGACATTTGGCTGTTTGGTCTGTACTTGAAGCCCTGTTACCTCACTATTTTCCATCTGGAGAGCAGGCTTTGCCCTTAGGGCATGGGCCTATTTTGAAAACAGTGTGAAGAAAACTCCCCCAGATGTAGGTCCTCAGCATGAGGACGAGTGCTGTGTAGACATCACTGTTCCAGGGCAAAGTCTTCCTTCAGTAGAGCACTCCCCAAGGACCCACCATATTCTCATTTTCTTCTTCAGGACCATGGTTATTTACTTAGATAGGACCATAAGTATGAATAATAATATGGATAATGTCTGCTAACTCTCCCTGCTTTGGTTCAGCGTTAGACTGCAGGGAGCTGCAGGAACATTGCAGAGGACGGTGATGTCACTGACCGGTCCACTGAGGAAAGAAGCTGCCCCTACCAGATAACAAAGAACTACAGTCTGACAGGGCAGAGGAAGAGGGAAAATCTGTTCTGACATGGTAAATCAGCAGGCTAAATTCTGTGTGCCTGAACTGCACTATCTAAGACCAGAAATCCCACGGGGCGGCCTTCGTCAGCGTAAAGTACTGGACTGAGCACATTTACAATGTGTAATAAATGACCATATTAAAAAAAAAAAAAAAAAAAGTACTCATTGCAACTGCTGCACATGAAGCCAGGTAGATAATTTATGATACAAGGTCAACCTTTTCTTGAACCAAACCCATCTGTGCTAATGAAATTGGTATAAAGATCGAGGATAAACACTGAACTGTTTAATTTGAAGCCAGTCAAATTATATGAATAAATCTGTCTGTCTGTTCATTCTAGTTGCAATGAATTTTCAAATCCTTTCAACCCCTAAGCATTTTATATCTTTCTAAGGTGGCGCTGTGGATGGATTCTGTTGACATTTGACGTCAGTAAATGATTTATAACAAAAAACGTCACTTGAAATGCAACGCTGACAATGTTCTCTCCTTTTTGTACAACTTTCATTCTCATTCATTTTGTAACATCATCCCTCATAAGATGGCTTTTGTTGTGTATTTCACTAAGAAATTTGAAATCCCTCTGTCTTATGAATGTATCCATTGCAAAACCACTCGCCGAAGTTGCCCCTGCAGGAAAGGGAAAAGAGGTCTGTCCTGTTGTTGAGAGATATTCTGTACAATTTTAAATCAAGACAAAAGAGAGCTGGATTGATGCAAGGTATTTATCTGGAGGCCCAAATGTATCTAGATACTTCTCAGAGAAAGATGATGTAGAACAATAATTTAGAATAATATACAGAGAAACCAGGCATAATTAAATCTACAAACAACTCCCTTTCTGAAGCACTAGGGCTCAAGTGGTATGTTATTTTATTTTGGCCCCAAGTACCTGATATATACGATCTGGTATCTGCTGGAAAAAAATCCTTTCATACTGCTAACAAAATACAATTAGTGCTAACATGTTTCTGCAATAAGATTGCATGGAGCAGTTGAGCAGCTGATTGTGATTTTGATTACAGATTTCCACAAAAGAGTAAAAAGAACTCCTTTACACGGCTTCACAAGTTTCAAGTAGACAAAGAAATTGTATAATACCAGTCATTCACATCCTGGAGCAGAAGCATATTAGTATGGCAGAAAGACAGTTTTCCACTTTTTCTATTACATGTTTTTGGGCATCTCAGCTAGGTTCTGATACAGAACAGCATAAAAAATTATAGTCCAGCAATGAGAAGAAAGTAGAGTTCAACAGACTACTAATCATAAGGCCTGCAGAGGTTCAAGAGGGACAGCTTATGTACCAGCTTGTGCTAATGATTGTACTTTAAGACAAATAGTCTCCAGCCTTTACAGACTATTTTGAGATTTCAAGCCTACACAATAGTATAATTCAATCTATGAAGCAACATTGTACTAGTAGAAGAAAACATTACATATCTGGAACAGAGAACGTTTTTAAGATCCTGGGAAAAATGCGTTACTAACATTGCTCTGAATTATTGTTTTATTGGTGTTTTTTAACAAAATTATTTTTTTCTTTGGAATGTCACATCTATACAAAAGGATATATAAACCATAAATAATTTAACTTGAAGATTACAGCAAGGATATCTGGGTACAGTAGCTGTAACAGCTTAGCAATTCACTTTTGCTAAAAATTTACTAATCATTTTCTATGACTCATTCCTAAAATATCACCTATTACTTTAAAATCTGACTATTTAAATACTACACTATTAATTCCTGAATCCCCATGATCCACAGAATTTCAACACAATAAACCAAAGTAATTTTTGATGAAACTCCACTGACTTTGGTAGAGCTAACCCTGAGGTGAATTAAACATGACATTTTATTGTTCCAGTCATCTTGTATAGCAGCCTTTTTTCATTTATAAAGCAATATGGTTTAATATATTCTTCTTGTCCTCAGTCCTGCCTTTGAATTACTTTAATAACAGCTGTAAATAAGCAAAGCTCATATGATGGTCCTATTACCTACTTATTAGCTTCAGATCCCACGATGGATTGTACAGCATATTGGGATATATGCACTTCAGGGGTCCTGCATCTGATATATACATGTAGCTCGTGTTAACATTGATGAGAAACTTAGGTAGCATATCTCATTTAAACATCTTGAATGCAATATGGATAAATGAAAGACCTTTTACTCTTTATTCAGAAAGGCATAGGATAGAAATATGCACTCTCATGTCCAGGCATGAGAGGAATATATAGGTTATAAGATACGCGGTGAGAAAAGTCACAGATTCTTTCCAATTCATTCTGTTTTGAAGGCCTGTAAATCACGGATGTCCTACTGTAGCCAATTTGAGAGACTACAGGGATACAAAAGACTTGGGCTGATACTGTCTTCAGGGATAAACGTAAAGCTCATTCTCAGCCAGGTGATCTGTTCCTGTAATACAGTCCTTTTTCTATACTCTACAGGTATAGCCTTTCTCAGTCTCCCTGTTCCAGCCCAGAACTCCCCTTTATGCTCCCCTGAAATCCAGGTCTTTGACTCAGATCTCTCAAAGTCTGTTTGGCCAAGGAATATCCTCACTTCCTGCTGTTCAATACCCTGAGCAGGGCCCTAATTTGCTGCTTGAGTTAACTTCATCCAGGCCATTGGGCTCTTGTAAATCCCATCACAGGGACTTTATGATATTCTTAGTTTTATTTTATTCTGAAACCCCCAGTGCCTGAGGTTATCAGATTATGGGAGTTTCATTTCTCAGTGAAAACACAAACCCCAAAAGCTACAAACACAAGAAATAAGAATCTAAATTATAGTTGTTGAAGGGGTTTTAATCTCATTATTTCTGAGACAAGCCCTTGATTCTGCAAGAAGCATAAATCAGGATTGTTAAACACTTAGCTGTTCTGTACAACTCTGTTAGGAAAAATATTATTTCAAGAAAATGAATTTTATAATATTTCATTTTAACCCATTATTCCTTGTATTTCAAAGAAAAATGTCACTGCTTCTCATGTTGTTAATGCCTATTTTCTGTTTGGTCATGTCTAATATCTTAAGCATGGTACTGTTGAAACCAACTGTGCAACTCATAAATTCTGTCTACCGAACAACATCTAAGGGTTTGTAATCCCTAAAAACTGTTAAGGCGGTTTAACTGACAAAGCTAAGGATAGCATTCATCTCGAAGAAAACACACAGAATGACAGGAATATTTAAAATTATCTCATAGCAAACACCAAAAGGGTAGGGGGGCATTTCCCTTTAATGGAATTTCTTCTGCCTAATCCATAGCCTATTGTTTGTTAATTTCATAAAAATGCTTAAGAAATTAGAATGGATTTTGAAATGAAGATCCAGCCAAGCTTCTCTAGTGTAATACTCAGACATAGTAAACAATTACATTACATAAACCAATCATCTGAACAGAAATGATAATTAAAGTAATGCATCGGTGTGCTTCATTGATTTATGAATTTGTTTAATGATTCCCGCTAGAACAGCAGAAGCCATTATGCATTCACTGATTTTAAGAGATGGTATATAGTTGTGTGACCTTTCACTAAAGAGGAAAAGTAATATTCCTGAGCTATCAAAGAAATTATAAAAGAAGTGTTGTTATGACAAACTTTACAGCAATTTGAAAATAACATCCCAAAATCATTAATTTTCTTCGTGCACAAAGCTGTTCCTCTTTTTCACTCTACCATTCAGAAAAGAGAGGAATCTGCCTAGTCAATGCTTGCATTTTGCACTGGAAGTATGCGGGTTCCTGTCTGAAACAAATGAAAAAAAGAATCCCGGGCTGAATTTATCCAAATTTGATTCAGATTCAACCCAAACAAGTACCCCATGTTCTTGCCTGAAAGGTAGCTGCTCACACTCCCCACTCAATTACTGTTTTTTTCATTGGCATTTGGAATGCCCACCCAAAATCAGAGCTCTGCTGTGTGAATTGTGGTTAACACATACACTGAAATACAGTCTCTGACCCAAAGCGCTTATGATCTAGACAGACAGTTGGGGAAAAACCAAGCATACAAATGAAAGCACACAAATAATAACCTCCTGCTAAAATCCGGTGAGATTTTACCCTGTGTTTCATGCTAATTCTCAGTGATATTGAAAATCTCACCCACAAAGTACAAGGAAATATATTATCTTGCTGTTATGGAGATGGGGAGCTTAAGCAGAAAAAGATGAAGTATATTATCCAGCTCTGTGCAGGAAGTTGTGGTAAAATTGAGTCTTAAAACCAGGAGCATAGATTTTTGCAGCAGGTCAACATACCTGCTTCCCTGCTATGGACATACTCTGTTCTGTCACCAACAGTTTTGTGAGGGGGTCTTCTCCCACCCCTAATGTGTATCCATTAGTGGTGGTGAAATCCACACCAGGTACTAAGAGTAAACAGTATCAAATGACTTCAAACCTTGACGCAGCAGGAGGCATCCTGAAAGTAGGGAGGGAAGAGTCTTTTAAATTAGCTGTTGTAAAACAAATGGAAGGGTCCAGAGGGTGCATTTGACATTTATCTGTGTATTTCCTTGCTTTTGTTGTTTTCTGTCATTGTCCTATCATTCCATTCCCCTTGATTTTGTGTAAACTTCCTTGTTTGTTTGCTTTTCTGATAACTTGTAGAGTAAACTACTCGTTCACAAGAGAAAATGCAGCTGGGAGAATAAGGCAGAGGAAGAGTTTCTGGCTGGAATACTTTCAACATAGCATCATAGTTGCTTGTGACTTTGAGCACTGTGAAACATTTGTTTGTCTTGCTTTCTTTCCTTGCTTTTCACAGTCCTTTTCAATCTCCCAAGTAGCTGATACAGAGAGAGAATCCCCTAAAACACTAAACACATTTTCTTATTTACTGTTAAATCTACATTTTCACACATAACAGAGATTGGAAATGTCAATACATCTTTTTTAATTGAACGTGGAACTTGTCACATCAGGTTGTAAGTCCCTTGAAGTCCCAGAGCCCATTTTGGATAGGGTTGACACTTCAAAGAAGAAGGGGAACAAGAATGGAAAGCTCTTTCAATCACAGAGAACCAAATGAAAACAATCCCTCAGACTTCAGTCCTCAGTTATGCTTTTCCCTGTGTATTTTGCCTGCCAAAATCCATAAATGACTTTCAGAATGACAACATGATGATCTATAGACCAACTCTTTATTTCTTCTTATCATTTTAGCAGCTCAGCTGTTTCAGGCAATTGTACTTTTTTGAATGACAACAGAGGTAAAAGAGACATTGTGAATTTAGGGGAGTGACAGACCCTCAGTCCTAAAGGTGGACTATGTCTTATCAGTAGTCTGTCGTCATTAGCTGAAGACACCGCCATTCACATTTAGAAGGTGAAGAGCAGTAAGGTTTACAGGCATGCAGTAGACCTACCACAATTGTTAGGAATCTTTTCATTTCATTTTGTAACAAATGTTACGTCACTCTAACAGTGCCCCATATTTTCACAAATATTAAAAGAGAATAAGAAGGTAAGGAAAACAGATATTCTGATGTACACTTTTTCAGGTCTGGATACATGATGACCATCACCATTTGATCCCTTCACAATACTGATAATAAAAAAATAGTGATAGCATAAATTGTTAAAGTATTTAAAAGATATGCAATGGAGCTAGAAAAAATGTACAACAGTGGGAGAAGGAAATATGAAAAGAAAGAGGTGAGAGGACTCCTTTGCTACATGAGTCTGCAGGCTACCCTGCAGAACAGCAGTGGCCAGGGAAAGCCAGCACCGCCTGCTCCACAAAATTACCTGCAGATAGAAAAGTCCCAGCTGCCTCTCCAGCCCTTTGGTCACTGCCTTGGCGTTGAAAACCAAAAGCTAAAGAAACAGAGGAGTCTCTTTGCTCTCACCTCAAAAATATTGCAGGAGATGACACCCACTGGACTCCTTAAAGGCTACTTAAGTTCTGAAGCACTATGTTAAATTTGGGTACTTTCTTGTGCAGGCATTTAGAGCCAGGATAGATGTTATCCCAGGATTCAAACGATTGTCCAGAAATTGTTTGGATGTTTACTCTTGCTGTAGTCATTGTAAGTTATGACATAGCTCATTGCCTGTCTTTGAACCTTTCTCAGGTAGTATCTGGATTTCACATGACTCCTACATATGCTTATCTTTATGCATTGTGGGGGGCCTACTGAAGTTAGGAGGGCTCTCTAATATACTGCGAATCAGGTTAAGCACTTTCATAATTCCTTGATGGATCACTGAGCAAGCAGCACCAATGTAAAAGTTTATCACCATTACTGGCAGTAATCGGCAAACTCTTAGTAGTGCCAGTAGAGACCACAGTCAGAGAGAGACTGTCTTAAATCTAGCAATAAAAAATCTGACTGAGATTCCGCTTTAAAGAGCAGTTTGGAAGCAGAGTTTTGAGTGAAAGCAGAGTATCAGTGTGAGTATGAAACTTATTCAAGCTGTCAATCTAGATGCCTTGTGTCAGTTATCATGCCTAGTTTTATTGTTATTGCTTGTTTGCATATTTACCAAAATGTAGGCCTACATTTTCTAGCATGCACATACTTCTAGTGAACAACTTCCCCAAGTCATATATAATTGAATGGTATGTATCAGTTAGCTTATACCAAGCAAAGCTTTAAGCGTAGGCATGTGGAGCTGGCTTTGCACTGTGCCTCCCCAGTCTCCCCTCAATACTTCAAGTAGTGGATGCTCCTGTATCACTCGCTAACTAAAATACACACCATGCTGCCGGCAAGTTGCTTAAATACAGAAAACTCCATTTAGGTAGTTTTGCCAAAGCAGTAAAAATAACTTAATTTTAATGTTTGACATTTTAGTAGCCATCAGCCTTATGTAATGAGAAACTGCACAAGCCACTTCAGAGATAGCAGCATCTCTTAGATGTCTGGGCCAGTAAATGAAAGCAAAGTTTAGTGTACATTATGTAAAACATGAAGTCTAGGAGCAGTGAACCAAAACAAACAAAAACAACAACAACAACTATTAAATAGCAAAAATGTGCAGCATGCTGATGAAGGAGAGAGATTTGGGAGATTATCGTATAAGAAATGTTGATATCTTCTACTATATGGCTGCATTACAAAAGGCAAATATGAAGGATAAACCGACCCTTGAGACAAGGAGGCAAAACAACACAGAGAACCTGAGCTGTATTAACCACAATCCAGTTTAGTATAAATTTGTCAGGGAGAGCAAAAGGCTTTAAGGTAAGATTATGACTTTAGGCAAGGCATATTCCATAAACAGCAACTGTCAACAGCAGCCGCCAACAGCAGCCACAAAAAGCATTTTGCAGTACTGAGTCCACTGAAAATCACCTCCTCTTCTCTTTTCTTCTCTAGCCTGGCCCTGACCAGGTTTGAGAGGGACAGTAATCAGGAGTAAAAAGAAGCAGCTGTGGCCCAGCTGCTGGGGTGGGAGCAGAGCCTATTTCTAACACCCACCCACTACTATTTAGGGAGTATGGGAGTAGGCCTTTCTGAGGTATGGTTGATTTTGGCCTCCCTGTGCTTGGATGTTTTCCATAATAATGGGTGAGTCTCTGCAATTTTCTTTTTTCTCCTATCTGGGTGTAAAGTCTCATGCTAGGGAAAGTGCCTGTAGGAGTGTGAGCTAGAGTTACTTCTGAGACCACAAAATGGCTGTTGTGCTCACACAGAGGAAGCAGCCTACCTGGGGAGCAGAGGGAGGTAGTTTGACTGCCTGGAGATCTCCTCAGTTTGAAATTAAACTTTGGCATTTTACCTGTGTAAAACCCTTTTCTGGAATGCATTGGAGGAAGTGCTGAAGGCAGCTCTGCAGCAGGCTTTTTCTGGTTAATTCTTGCGCTGTGACAGGCCACCTATTACTGAGGTATTTAACTAAGGAGTCATAGAAAGGAGAGTGTGCCACCCCCCACCCCATGTCCTTTCCCTGACTGAAATAGAAATATAAGGACCTGTTTTTAATAGTTTTAGCCTCCCTTCTTCTATCATTCTCTTCTCTAACATCTCATTGTCTGCCTGTCCCTCAGTTTTCCCTCTTAGGAGAGGGTTGGCCTGCATTCCTGCCTGAAGGGCTGTGTCAGTGATAGGTTGGGGCTCACTTTACTCTTCCAAGGCCTCAATGCAGAAACAGAGCAGGTTTAAAAAAAAAAAAAAAAGCCAACAACAGAAAGAGCAGGCAGATAGGCCTTTGTCCTGTCACTCACTTAAATATATGCTTAAAATGATAGCCTGGGTTGAGGCCTTCAGAGATAAAACTATGAATTGCTAATTGTCCTGGGCTTCCTTTCTTGATGCCTGCAGTCAGAAGTACATGTCCTTCTAGCAGGTGGTGCTTTAGCCAAACACAAATTACAGGCTCAGTGCTGAGTAAAATACCATGGTCTGTGGAAGTCTGTGAATCTGTCCTTCTACTTAATAGAAGTAAAGGATTTATACAGCTTGGCCCTCTCTATAAAATGGAAGTGTGTTGTTGATAAATTAAAAAAAAAAAAGTGAAGACTGATAAATATATCTCTAGATGAAAAACAACTGCTGAACTTAAGCTACCAGTGATATTTTTAGGATGTTTGTTTCCTTGCAGTAGTAGAGTGGGCTATATATTATTAATAAAACCCAGTTTTGATAGCTGTTAGTTCTCGCGTAGCAAATTACATAGAGCTGAAAACTAGTGCACTTTTTGGCAGCGGAACTTGAGATGTTTTTCCCCAAAAGATTGTTTTAATCCATAGGCCTTGTTTTGATTTCTGAAGTGGCAGGGAAAGTGAATTACCTGGAATTTCAGATGCATGTTTGCTCAAGATCAAAATGATGATGAGTTACAATTGCCCTTAAAGGTGCTTAAGTCTTTTCTTACTAAAGAGAGGAAGAAAGTCCAACAGCATCATTAAATACATTGCTATTATGCAGTATCTTTTCATGTGGTACTGCAATATGTCATTTGATTGTGCAAACCTCTCTGAAATATGAGGAATTGTTACATCACTAATTCCAGCTAAACATAGTTTTCTTTATTCTTTATGCATGTATTAGCACTCTACAAAAATGGTAAGAATAAAGTGTTTACCAGAGCATTTGTATGATCGAGCTTGCTTTTGAGTAGCTTTGGAAGTACTGAAGCTTTTTTGTGGATTTATTTTACTATTCAAAGACCTACTTTAAAAAAAAAAAAGTGTGTGTGGGGGGCAGCATATCACCAACTTCATAAAGGGTATATGGAGAAGTTGCCTGTGAAAGAAACCAGTATGGAAAAAGAGTTTTCAGCTGTTGAAATAGGTTGTAATATGTAGCCTTGTAGTGGTAGGAAAAAAAAAAGCTGACTGACTCTCTTGTGGTCCCAGATATTCTGAAGATGATCGAGTGAGTGCAGCTCCTGTTCCTCTGGAGAAACAGGATAAGAACTGAAAAAAATAATCCACAATAACTGTTTAACTGCTTGGACCTGCTCAAAGGGTGGGTTTTACACTAGAGAAAGAAAAGAAACTAAACTATGCATGTATAATCCAAATGTTTGACGTGTGTTATGGCCTAGTACGTGACAGCTTCGTTCTATGTCTGTGTGTGCTTAGTATTTCTGGCTGGCAGGCTGTAGGTCTTCAGAACATCCAAACAATTTCAAACACTAGGCACAGAAAATTCAGGCCAACCGAGTCTGAAACATAACATTGAAATAAATAAATAAAAGCAACAAGTGCTGTTCCCAGGGAAATAAGCCAAGATGGGATGATAGTCTTGGGTGGAATGATGGTGCCCTTGAAATCTGTTACAGCATTTTTTTCTGCTTTTGACCAAAAAAGGAAACTGCATCGAGTTGTCTTCCTGACTCTCATATAGCCATGATATGTGACTTTGGCAAGAGTACTTGGCCTGAAGTGTACAGTGCACCTGGATTCTGCCTGAGCACCTGTTTTATGCTGATTTCAGTGGGGATAAAAATTTGTTTCAGGGAGGTTTATATGGCTGAGTATATTGATATTTTTAAGCTTGTAGGATAGCTCATTCAACACTTCTAGGGTATTTTTATTCAGGGCAGGCCTTTATTTTACAATGCAATGTACAGACACTTCAAGAGGGACTCAAGGAGTGATGTTCAAATCTGTATTGCCTTGGGAGTGCTAGAAAAAAATTTGGCATCCTACTCTGGAGAGTCTGACAGCTGGAACACCAAAGCAGATATCTCCTCTGCTGAGGATGTGAAGTTTGTGAGCTGTTGATGATTAAATGTGAGTAATTCTTTATGTACAGGGACCAGTGATAAAACACTCTTCTAATGACTTCTTGCTCTCCTCTGTCCATCTCAGTGACTCCTTGCTTACTCACAGGTATAGTGCCTGGCCAACACATGACTTTGACATAGAATCCCCTTAGGAAACCTCACAACTGTAAAGCTCAGAGTGAAATGGAAGGACAGGCTAAATTTTCTGATTTCCCATAGCTTAACATTTGTTAGATGAAAATACATTTAAAAACCCTAGAGAATCTCTGATCGCTTACAATAAGTGGCAGTAAGTTTGCCCTCTTGTTACATAATCTCACTGGATACTAATGTAATTGTCTTCAGTGCAAATAAAATTATTTTTTTGGTTACTTAATATATATTCGGGTGGGATAAGAGGTGTGTGACTGTACCTCCTGGAAGCTTTGTGACTCTGCTGGTACTAGCATGCTAACAAAATGACTAGTTGCAGTCCTGAGCTGTAGTTAAAGGCATCCTAATACACTCTATAGTTTTGTAGATTGAATTTTGTGTTAAGAACATATAGAAGTCTGACGCTGGGAGAGGGGGAGACAGTGAGGGAGTGCAGTAGTTAACATTACATGCAGTACTTTGTTTAGTATCTACAACTAATTGCAGGTAAAAACAGTCCCATTAGATGTACACAGAATTCAGGTACTTCAAGATGTCTTGTAATATAGATTCTTAACTGATTTTATTTTTTCCCCCATGCACCACAGGCAAATCCATCCCTGGTGTCTATGCGTTCTTGTGTAGTGTAGAAAAGCGTTATCTTTCTTCTCAAGATTGTGGCAGTACATTTTGCTGTTGTTTCAAATTGTATTTTTAAGGTTCTTGTAGAGGTTTTTCCTCTTCAAATATTGTAGTATCATATTTTATATGTATAGTTGATTAGTTCTATATGACATTCAGTGGTGCTTGAGCTGACTTGGTGTTAGGACATTGTCATAAAGGGTCTTTGGTCTCAATGCTGTCCTTTTTTGGCATTAAAGTTCAAAAAAACGCATTTCTTTGGCAATAAGTCAGAGTTCAAGAATGCTAACTTCTATCGTGTTTAGCACTAAGATTTTCCTGCCACTAGTATTCTTCGGTTAATAGTTCTGTGTAAAGAAAAAATGTACTGTATATACTGTCCATAAAATAGAAAATGATAGAATTATTCCTTGCATCATCAAGGAAAAATGAATAAATAGCAGAAAAATGTCAATAAAAAGCCACTCAGTCTGCAAGCCCAGTAATATATCTTGTAAAAGCACACAGTACATGTTTATAGAAGTGCTCAGAAATTCCCCCTATATTGCAAGCATGACTATTATAGCAGGAGTTAACAATGGTCAGCTAATAACTATCATGGCAAAGTTGGGCCCAGATTTGGCCTAGTCTGCAGAAGTAGAACAGCTTCTTTGGAGTATATCTGTGTATAAGCAGAGGTAGCATGTGCTTTTATTTGATCCCACAACAAACACTCTTGTGTTTAAATCTGAACCCTGAAGCTCTGAAATTATGTAGGCATGTGCACGTTCAAAAGTCTTGCTGATCTCAGCAGTTAAAGCTAGGTAGAAATCATACACCTGAAGTTACGCACATTTTGCAGCATCCTGCTGTATCTGGCTGCAGATTTCCTTATTCATAATGCTCTGGTAAACTGTGCCATCTCTGTAGGGTGTCTGTAACTGTCTATACTGTGATTTGCTACAAGATGATTGAGGAGGGAAGATAAAAGAATTTTTATTATACTTATGACTCTCACATAAGTATCACTTTTAGTATTCTTTTGAACAGTCATTAAAACTTTTTTAAAAAAGCATTTAAAAATACCCACTTTTAAATACATGTTGATACTTCTTGTCACAAGTAATGATTGGATGGACTTGGACAGTGGGGCTGTCAACCTGCAGCTCTGAAGGTATCATTTCAAAACCAAACAATACCATTGCTAGGCCAGATTTGTAGTTACTGTGGAGGGTTTCTGATTCTAGCATACAAAAGAAAAGAATCCTTTATCAGTGTAGCTGTCCTCTAATTTGAAGAAGTGGCTTTATTGCCATAGTTAATGGAATAACAGCTGGCACTGTCAACACTGCTGTACAGGGAGAGCTGTAGGGGTTTGGTTTGCACTTATAATAGGAACTAACATATGAGCCTCTTGCACTTCTTTCTTCAGGAGAATTAACATAGTCACCTTAAAATATAAATGTTGTACATACAGAAAGATCACGAGGAAAAAACAAGAGTGAATTTAATTTAGCATTTTGCCATACCTGTGTATTTGGAGACCAAGAGTAGTTGTACTATCCATTCCTGGAAATGTAAGAAGCCACAATATGGAATAATTATTTAAAAGTTTGCAATACGCATTGGTTCTTTGAGAATGGGATGCTAAACTGAGGATTTACAAAAGCAAAAGGCATCTCAGTTAAGATGCCAGATGTTTCAAAGCTACAACAGTATTTATTTCACTCTCTACTTCCAGATCATAATTTACTTACTGAGAGGTTGGTTGCTATTAGATTTAAAATAAATAAATAAAGATTATGGCAGACTTTAAAAGGAGGCATTAATGCATTCAACTAAATCTATTTTTATAGCATTTATGTTGCACCTTTATATAAAGGTTACAGATGAAGGAAAAGGAAAATGTTACCTCCGGAGTCAAGTGCAGCAGTTCTTGAGACTAGCAAGTTTTTCTGTCACCTGAATCTTGTATCCATTTGGGATTAAACATTTTTTTTCTTCAAAGCATTCAAATGTATCTTCTGTCTGGCAGAATATATCCATCACTATACCAGAACTATTGTTCTACCCCTGAAAGCAGTTTTCCTCCATGGATGAACTTATTTTAAAGTGCTAGTTCATTTGAAAAGCTATATGCCTGGGGTTTTTTTGTTTAGGTATGAACGGGTGGGGGAAGAAGGTGAGGGAAGGAGGGGTGTTCACGTGAATGTTTGTTTTCCTCCTAGAGAAGGGCATTGGCAAACTAAATTGATTTTTTTTTTTCCAATAAAGGGTAAAAGGGTAAAAGACTGGAGGGAGGAGGGAAGTGTCTGAAAGCACAGGGAAGAAAAACACCTTAAATAAGGCATCACTAAGATGTGTATAATTCATGTGCAGAGTATATAATAATACAGGAAAAGCTAGACCAGAACTGGAATTGTATATTAAACTTTTCCCATCTCCTTGTTACTGTGCCCTTTTTTGTTATGATGCTGATGATTGGAAGCAGTTTGTTTGAACTTGCAGAGCTCATGGTATGCTGGATGGTTTCCCCAAAATACAGGTGTCGTTGGTTACAGAGCATCTGCTGTACCCCTGATGTTACCAAAAAGTCACTCTTAATATCCGCTGTACTTTCACCTGCCAAGAAAAGAAATGCATAACTTCCTTTATTCTGTGGTGAAACAAGGTGGTTTAGACACAGCTTGTACAGGTACTTGCCAGAAACAACAGAAAAAAGCCCTCAACTTTAATAATTCCATATATTTAGGTGATCTCCTGCAATATATTATTTTAATTCACTTCTATCTCTTTTGGACTGCAAATGGTGTAATAGAAGTTGTCCTTTGGCACATTACCAGAAATTAAAGAGGAAAAAAATACATAGTTTTGTCAAAGGTGAAGCCATTAGATCAGTCTTTTCCAGTTACTTTTGCTGCCATTCTGGGGAGGGGGGTAGGGTGGGGGATAATCTTTAAGGAAAGATACCTCAGTCTTATCTGAGTAATACTTTTTTGGCCATATCATCTGACACAGACCTTCATAGTAAAACCATTCGTTAAAATGCTGTTGCACATTGAATAGACTGAAGTTACTGGTATCTATTTCCTACAAAAATGGACTGTTCCTGTAACTTACTTTTGATTGTGACTGCCTTGTTCAAGTCTTGTTAGATAACTTCAGATTTTGGTGTTTTTTTTTTTTTTTTTTTTGAAAAACACGTTATTGGAAAAAGTTGATCTGTAGTTTACAAGCAAAGCTGTTTAAAATTGATCACTTCAGCTATGTTGTGGCACGAAAGTCTTTTGAAAGATTTTTTTAAATGACACTAGCTGTTTTACAGAAGCTTTTGAAGGTCTTAAAATAGTATTGTGTTTTTATTAACTACAATTTTGCTCCCTGTGCTCTATCTTAAAACTATTTTCTTGGAATGTTTTTAAATGTGAAGTCACTCTCCTTTCAAACTAAATCAACAATTGCCATGTTCCATTATTCAGTCTACAGAACTGATAGAACTAATTCCGGCCGTAAGGAGGGAAACGACAAAATAGAATTATAATGGAGAGAGGGGGGCCACAATCTACACTTAAATCTGAACAGGAGGTGCTAGCAGGGACTGGAGTTGAAAATTATCCAATTTTTCTTGTGGCTCCACCTTCGATCCTACTAAAGACACTGATAAAAATAAGTTGTAGAAGATGCTTTTATGTAATGTTTTTCTGGTACTGTCTCTGTCACTTACAAAACCAAACCAGTATACCTCTATGATATGCTGAAGTTTTTCAGTGTGTAAGTAGTCTTCAACTTATTATAGACGAGATTAAGCCCTTCAGAGACTGTTCAGTTTAAGTAGCTAAAACCATTTTTTATTAAATTAAAGTAGAAATTTTCCTTAAAACTGTTTGGGGAGGGAGGAAGGAACAATCCTGGGCTTCAATGAAGTGCTTTGGTTTATTTATTAAGTTTTCTTTTTAATCATGGTTATCAGTGGCTGGAACCGTGTCTGTTCTCAGCTCTTCAGCTTTCCATGCCATGTCCTGCTGCCCTTGCATTTCGGTGTAGCTGCAAGGAGCACCCAGGAGGTGGCGTTGACCTGGGATCAGTGCAAGGCCTGGGGGACCGCTGCTTGCACGTAGACCTCTGCACTTGACCAAAGTGTTGAGTTATGCACCCGATATCTTAAATGTATGTGAGCTAAATTCTTCTAAAGCTTTAGAACTGTATTTCTTTGCCCACTAAGAATTAGAAATGCCAGTGACAACATCAAAATATTAATAAGGCTTTCTTGTCTTTTGTTAATAAGATCATAGTAAAATTATGCTCCTAATCAGGATTTATAGGTCCAAAGTGCTTCAGTACTTACGGCAGAAGTGCAAGTTTTGCCATTTATTGACTTTGTAAAGAGAGCCCATAAAAGATTAAGGTCAACTTTCTCAAAGGCTCTGTTGATTTTCAGAGGTGCTATAGATGCACATGGTCTGACTTCTTTAGAGCTCCTTGTGTACAACTTGACCAAAATCTGGGCTAAAAGACGCTGAGAAGCAGAGGTTTGGATAGCTCTTGATATTCTCTTGGAAGGGGTTAGGAGTGCTTTGTCAGATAGATGAACTTAATGTCAAGTAGCTACTCTTTTGGTTGGTTCAGATGCATAAAAGGTGGAATTAAACACGGAGTGGTTATTTTTTTAAAGAGGATTTGAGGCAAGATTTGAATTCACAGGTGACTTAGAAACCTGGATCAAGGCTTATAACAAACAGCTACAACCATGGAAAGCTATTTCCAAAAGTCCTTTCATTATTGGAAAAAAATTTACATGGTTGAACTGCATATTCAACATTTTAAACGTCAAGGCATGTTAAAAAAAAATCTTAAAAAGAAGAAAAAATCTTGTTTTAAGACATTCATGACACCTGAGTAAAGATATCTTAAAACATTTTACCTTCTTCCTTGCTATCAGGATTTACAAATAAAAGCACTTAATAGAATCTTTCTAACTATGTAGAAAGTATATTTCTATCACAAACTTCCTAATACAACATATGATATTAAGTACAGTTGCTAGTAGTGAAAATGGATAGCTTCCAGAGCTAATTAACGTGCTGTTATTTTGCTTTTGTAAATAACTGCAGGCCTTAAGGATCTGTGCATGGATACAGGAAAAAAGAAAATGCATGCAACAGTTTATCATAGAACCATAGAATGGTTTGGGTTGGAAGGGACCTTAAAGACCATCCAGTCCCACCCCTCCTTCCATGGGCAGGGACACCTCCCACCAGACCAGGTTGCCCAAAGTCCCATCCAACCTGGCCTTGAACACTTCCAGGGATGGGGCATCCACAGCTTCTCTGGGCAACTTGTTCCACTGCCTCACCACCCTCATAGTGAAGAATTTCTTCCTTATATCTAACCTAAATGTACGCTCCTTTAGTTTAAACCCATCGCCCCTTGTCCTATCACTTCACTCCCTGATAAAGAGTCCCCCTCCTGCTTTCTCGTAGGCCCCCTTTAGGTACCAGAAGGCCTCCCGGGAGCCTTCTCCAGGCTGAACAACCCCAGCTCCCTCAGCCAGTCTTCATAGGAGAGGTGCTCCAGCCCTCTGATCGTTCTCGTGGCCCTATTCTGTTTCATTTCTAAATAGCTGGAGTCTGAACATCAGGACAATACCAGTGGTATCAAATTATTATAGCAAAACAATTTTGTTGTTTTCATGGGGAGGGAGAGGGGTGTGTGTGTGTGTCCTAAGGTCTTACCACAATAAAGTCAACCCAAAGGTAGATCAAAATATTATGAATATTGCAATGCACAAATAAGGGCAATATTGCTCTGAATAAAACAAATAGTTCTTTTTTTGCCAGACGTCAGTTATTGCTATTACATTTTAGATATATATGCTTCTATGTATTTACATAATAGTGATATAATCTAAGCCATGACAGTAGCCGTGAACTGATTTATCAGCACGTTATTTGCATGCTAACTTCAATCATTATTTCTGGATTTCTAGTATCTGGTTTCCCTTGGTCATAGGGGGATTGAGGATTCATAATGCAAGGAACGGAATCCTAGCTAAGACAGAAGTTTGATAGTTCTGGAAAACTGGGGTTCACACGTTTGGCTCTAGGTATTCTTTTCATATGCTGAAAATGATTGGGCATAAATTTAATTGAGTTTTCACATGCCATCCAATAATACTTTGCTCCCCTAGGGTTCTTCTGCAACCCAGTCTCATCTATTTTCACCAGCTTCCACTCTCAAATGCCAGAAGACCAACTTAATGCTAACAAAGTGTCTAGCCTGGCAGATAAACCCTCGAGGAGGCAGAAAGAATTATCTATATTAGAGTGGCATTTCAGAACTAATCCCACACTCCAAAAAGTGGCATATTTGGGTTTAGAGATCTGCATTAAATAAGCAGGAGGTAAATTTGTAACAGAAGACTTATTCTGTCCTCCCTGAAGGAGTCTGTTATTTGAGAAGCCTTGCCCAGTAATGTGATGTGGGTCTGTGGTTGAGCTGAAGTACTTCTAAGTCCATTGGGGAACAGATAGCATCATCTTGTTTGATTTCTTTTTATTAGTTCTGCCTTTGAGTTTGTAATACTAAGAAGAATGAAATGATGAAGGCCTTCTAAAGCTGCAGGATTTGGGAATTTAGATATAGAGGAATTCTGTGCTTTTTTGGGGGGAACAGCAGGGAGAAATAAGAAGAGTTGCCTACCTGGTGAGGAAGCTGATTTAACTGAGATTCAGTACGCTAATTATAGCTAGGAAGAATCATCTAATATTATCCTTTCAAACATGATTCTTTGAACCGAGTCCCATGTTTTCCATTAAAACGTATGATGAACTATCACATCTCTTGTGATCAATATTGACTGACTATAGTACCTCCAAGATTACATGCTGCTCTCTGACATGTTTTCTGGCTCTGTGACAAGTTCTCAAATGGGGGCAAATTTCAAGTTTAGACCAAACTGGGTTCCAACTAGCCTTTTCTTGGAAAAGAAAGGCTGCACCATAGAACAACTAGTACTGGCTTCAGTTTATTCTTGAATTATACTACAGCCAACAGCATGTGAACCACAAACATTCAGTACTACCATAACCTGGTTTTGTATTTGGGATCATGCTAGCTTCTAATCACTTATCCATCCACAGTCCTTAGCTACCCCACCATAAAGCCTATATTATGTATAATGGATCATAATATCAGTCTTCAAATGACATCATCATAATACTAATATTTGCCATTAATATTTTATATTATACCTTGCTATGAAATTCTTTTCTTCCCTATAAATTCGTGAGAACAAGTTGATGAATTATGGCAATCTTGGCTGAATTTGAGGAATCAGGTATTCAGCAAGTAAGGTGGTGCATGTAAAAGGAAAATCCTAAGCATCAATGGAGGGCAGAGCTGGATTATTTGCAGTTATGACCCAGTACTTAATTCTTAATTATGTATGGGAAGAACTCGCTTTAACAATCTTTCTTGTTTTCATGTGCTCCTGATACCTCTCCTTGCCACAATGTGCTAGAGAAAGAAATGTAAAGGCATTGTCAAAAGGGCTGTTCTTACAGGTCTTCTGTCCTAAAGAGAACTAGAGAATCTGAGAATTCTGTGGGAGTAAATTTAATCTTAGACATTTCCTGAGTAATTTTGCAGACACAAGAGGGGTGGCTGGTTCAGACTAAAGCCAGGATAAGAAGTTAAATAAAGGCGGTAGTTTTATATGAAGTCTTTGGGGTCAGTACTAGTGTGAACAGTTTTTAATTATTCTTTGCTGTCTGTTTATGCCCCTGTGGTTTGCCCCCTCAGCTGTACCAGTACCAGCATATGAGAATTGAATCTGGGAACCGATCTAGATTTTTGACAATTTTCTTACAACAGAGAGCTGGGAAAGGTTAATAAAAGGAGGACAGAAAATTTAAACTATTTTTGCTGCTGACCATTTCATGTTTCAAAATCAGTGTTGGAAATAGCTTTGTTTACTTGTGAACAGCTAACCACCTGTATCGTTAACATTCATGGAGCAGTTCTGCAACAGAGTAAGAATAGTATCTCCTCCTTTCAATGAATTCTGATTGTATGTCTTCTCTCCTAAGAAAGTGGGAGTTAGGTCTTCCACTGGCTTGATGCCATAAATCATGTGGTCCAAGGAATACACAGGTTGGACTTTTCAGATTGCAGTATGTGATATATAAAAGGCCCATTCTAGGAACTAAATCCAATTCCAACTTACCAGTCTAGGCAAGTGTAGTGGGATCCTCAGAAATAGTCTATGTTGAGAGCATTGAATAGAAATAAACTAAATAAACCTTCCCGTATGGCTCATTGAGAACACCAGGATCTTGTGTTTGAATGTCTGAGTCCTCATCTGGATTCACTCAGTAGAATGTGGATTTATACAAGACACTGCTTATTTCCTACCATTTTTGAGAAACTCATACAGAGAGAAGTTCATAGCGAGCAACAGTAACAGTTTTAAATGTGCTCTGATTAATAGGGACCACCCTATGCCTTGCTTGTTTGACATTTGGACATATCTGTTATTTAGTCCTGATGAGACAGATCTCAGCAAGAACCCACAACTGTTAGTGGTTATTTCTAAAGACTTGCTTATTAGCATGGCCAATTGAGACTTGAGCAAAGTTGGGAGGCCCTTTTTGTGCCTGGTAGTATTTTAGTGATGTAATAAAATGCAAAGTCAAAATGATTGCATTAGGGATATGATGCAAATGTATAGAAACTCAAGATTTCTGGAACGCTATCCTGGCTGGAGGCTGCCTGCTGTTTTGGATGATTATCACTTTCCCTGCGATAATAAAGGGCAGGGGAAAATGGTTCAAGCAGGTAACAGCTTCTTAATTTGCTTTCTTAGCCTCACATCACCTGCATATGGAAGAAGCAAAATCGGGTTAACACCCAAATTTAAACATAGTAGAGATGTGTTCTCATGATGTCAGTAATAAAAGTATGTGTAAAGCAGCATGTATATTCTGGAAGGGAAGCTAACCGTTAAAGCCAAGAAACATAGTCTGGCACAAATCTTATTGCAAGTCCAAAAACACTTGATGATATACAGATAGGTGTAGCATAACAGCAGGAAGAAAAAGGAAAAGGGGGCTGGGCAGCTGTCTGTAAGCTGCATTAGTAGTACCAGACAGTGCCAGCTAGTGTTTTTTATTGAGAGTAGCAAAAATGGGCAGTAATGCAATTCCACAATGCTATTGCTTTGTTTCACTCTGAGTTTGCAATCCATGCAGTCCAACACTAGCAAGTTTTTGTACAGTGAGGATCTGGCACAGGCTGTGAACACAGAAATAGTGAGGGAGATTCCTTAAATTATCCAGAGTTCAGATCATATTTGGAGAAATGCAAACCTGTTGTCTTTATAATTGCTATGATTTTTATCAGAAACATTAGGTTGGTCTTGTGGGGAAACATTAGACAACGTCAAGACATTTTATGGGAAGCATGCAGCTAGTTTCTAAAGACCTGCTGGGGTGAGATGCAAGAGTTGATTGTCAGTCATTCTAAAATTCACTCAGGTAGTGAAAGGCACAGGGAAATAAAATCAGCTTTAATAACTACATATTCAGAGTAGTCATGTTCTGAAAGTAGCTGCCTGTTTCCTGTGACGCAGTGCACAGTGTATAAGCAATCAGTAAAATCTTTCTGGTTTAATTTAAAGGACTGTAATTTTTCCCTCTGGTTTATTTATTGATTACATTTCATGTTACTGGGGTAAACACATCATACAACAGAAAGAAAAACAAGCGTATTTATTAGCAAACAAGAGCATGGAGGTCCATTTCAACAGGAACTTTAACTCTAGACCTTTGTACTGCATTGTTTGTTTGTTTGGGGGGGGGGG
>VXAA01004785.1:160425-189153 GCA_013399115.1 Anseranas semipalmata | reverse complement strand
GGGGGGTTCCTCAGTGTAATTTCTTTAATATTTTCAAGCTCACTTTTAAACTTCCTTCCAAGGATAAATGCCACCAAGAGTAAACGGGAGGTGGGGGGGTAAAACTAATACAGTTGGTGCAGAAGCTTCTCTCTTCTCTCCCCAGTATACGAGAGACCAAAAGGTCTGTTTGGCTCAGTGGCCTATTTCTGGTGGCCTTGAACTTCTCTGAAGCTTTCCCATTGTGCTTTTCAGCACAAGGCTTGAAAATTGTAACCAGCCACTTTCCCAGCCCTTGCTAATGTTGTTACTCCTAGGGCCAGAGGCAGGAAGTCAAAGTAGGTGCTCGCTTAGGGCAAAAGACTGCCAGAGGCAGCAAAATTAGCCAAGGCCTTGCTGCTATTTTATCTGTGCCAGAACCCTTGAAAACCAGGCTTGTCGCTGCAAATGTTGTCTGGGGTGTGGGAAAACAGCTCTGTTTTTTTTTTTTTTTTAAAAAAAAAAAAACTGTATCAGGGCTGGACTGGCTGGCAGTGATCCTATCCTGACATTCTAGGGATGGCAATTCATTTTTTCCCTCTTATTCCTTACTACCTTCTTCCCTCACCACCCCTTCCATTTCTGGGAAGCTTTGAGTTAGATTCTTGCCTTCTCTTTGAGGGACTATAGTGGCTTATTCTCTTTGTGAACACTTAGCTTGCCATGCAAAGCAGCAACTTAATTCTGCTGTTAACCTTCATGTTGTCAACCCACTGGCGCTTATAAGAATTAAGAAAGTTTCCAAATCTAAACAAAATTAGGATAAGAATGAGCAGAAAAATTTCTAATGTATCCAAAGCTGCATTACTGCTGCTTAATATCCCTGCTTAGTGGGGAGGGGGGAAGGGGCAGCATGATGAATGACTGAGGAAGGACGTGCTTCGATAGAGCTCTGCTTTGGTCTGCAAATTAAGCCAAAATGAATTGGGCAGAAACATACTTTGAAACAATGTCCTCTTGCCCCCTCCTTTTCCCCTGAGTACATTAATGATTACAAGATGTGGGATACATATCTGAGCAGCAACAAGAGTCTGCCTCCTAAAGAGGAGAAGAATATGGGAGCGTACCCAGAGGAAACATAAGTTAGCCAACAGGCTCTTAACATTAAAAAAATACTATCAGCAACAAGGGATTGTAATACCACACATGTATCAAAGGCAGGCTTTGCTTCTGTATTTTTATTGTGATGGTAAAGGTACGAAGTAGGCATTCTCAAATAGACAAATGTTCTTTTTTCTTTTTTTCTTGTATTAAGACTTGTATTAAAAGGTCAAAACTTGCTGACTTTTCTCCACTTATTAATATGGTGGCACTTTACATTCCCTGGGCATTATATGGCTTTCTAAGACTTAATCCTACTTTATAGTCAAGGAAACTGAGGCACGGAGAGGTGGAATAATTAACACAAATGGCAGGAGTAAAAGTAGGTTCCTTGAAATCCAGTTCTATGCCCAGTTCATTGATTAATATTGTGTGTTTGGTGAGCAGCCTTTTGCCTCATCTTCAGTGACTTTTTTTTTCTTGTTCTTAGAAGTAAAGGAAATTTAAGAGAGGCAGACAGAGAACACTGTTTTCATGAAAGAACATAAATCTGACTTCCTGTGCCTCATTATTTTCTTCTGAGACATCCGGAAGAAAAAGACCATGTATTTTCTATCCCTTTCACTGTCTGCTGTGAATGTATTTGTTCTGGATGGATTGGGAGGTTATGGTCTCACCAAATAGCATTTTTAAGACTTGTCCTGTTTGCCCTACAGGTAAAAGGATTCACAGTTTTCTTATGAAGTTATTGGGCTTGATTTAATTTTGCATATGATTAATATTCTGATATCTGCACTCAGTTAAAATTCTATATTATATGTGCAATCCTCCTTATAAGCGGAGATAGTCTTTGCTGATCTGGCTATTTTATTTCTTCCTATCTTTATAATTCTGTGGACAAAACCACTCCTGTTATTCCCAGTGTAAAGCAATGTTGGAGTCGGACAAAAGCTGTACTGTCCATTATCTTAGTCCAGGACTGACGGTACGATGGATGTTTGTAATGATGCCCTGGCCACAGAGGTGTGGGAAGCTTCTTTTTAAGATCCTCAAGAGATGCTGTAAATCTAAATGGGCAAGTGCAGCTCTGCACTAGGAAAATATGAACAGCTTTTCGTAAGATCTGCCTTTCTCATGTGTCTCTGAAAGTCTCCTTCCCTTCTTTCTCACTGGACTGCCTCTCTTAAAAAGAGTAGCTCAAAGATGGCTGGGAGCCTTTGTTTTGTTATTAACACCTATAGAGAGTAACATACCGGGGTCTGTATCTTCAGTTTCTAGTTAGACTAAAGACTAGGCCATTTTACCAATAATGATACTGTATTGCTTAAGTTATCAATGAAATTGTAGCTGTATTTTGCTTCTTCATTGAGAGTTTAACTAATGGGACTAGAGTGTATCTGGATTCAGATTTTTGTCCCTGGTCAGTAAATGCATGCTGCTACAGATACAACCAGGCTGCAGCTTCATGTGATTAATTCCATGGCTATTTTAGCAGCAAAAAAAATGAACACTGGATACCAGTTTTCTTTAATAATAATAAAAAAGCCTTTATTAGTCCAGGATCTGGACAGTCTTCTTTTGTCATTACAGCCTCCAAAATGATTATAGGCTGAATTCATGTACAATCTATCACATTATCCAAGGGCATTCTATGAATAGCTTCAAGCCAGTGCTGGCTTTGGTGAAGATATAAAGGCAGAATATCAAAGTCAGCAGTAACTTTCAATAATGTGTTCCAGGGTTAGCTAATGCAGATCAAAGTATTCATCTATGTGATATGTCAAGCCACAACAAATTATATTGTGGATCACATATCTTCTGCCAAAACAAGATCCAACAGCAGAATAAGCATTTGTGGATGTGTAAACAGAGAAAATAAGTTAGTCTGTATGGTAGAAGGGTTATTTCTTGTCAAATCAAGAACTGAGTGATTTCACTTTTTATCTAATTTCTGGTAATTTTTTTCAGAAATAAAGAAATAGCAAATTTCTAGTCCAATTTAGATATTCACTTTGCTTAACAATAAATATTATCCTGGCTTTAGATGTTTTTCCTTGGAGGACAATTTAGATTTCCTTTAATTCTGCTTTTTAAAGAACCTGGCAATCTTCTAAATATAAATATTGGTCATACTTATTTGGCTGTTAGAGATCTGCTGTCAGCTTCATTCCCACATTTGGATAATAGAGATAAGAAAGCAGGGCTCCAAAGATTTTATGCTAATTAAATGTAAAATCCAAAGTGTCAGCATAGGTAATCAGATCTGAGGATGTGCACATACATAAGAAATCTAGGGGAAATAAAACTATTCACTAGATAGGTGTGCAAAATGCAGGGCTTTGTTGCTTTGGAGTTGGGTACATGAATACATGTGCGTGTACTACGGACACTGATGTGCATGTGCACACATTTACAATGTAAATATAATTCTTTTTACCTTATCTCTTATTCCAAGCTCTCCTTTCATTGTTAGTGGCCATAGTTCAGAAACTGACAGAACACTCATAAAAGCACTTGGTGGAGTTCTCTACTTGAGCTTAAATAATTTTCCTCAATTCTTTTGGATCTTGTCTCTTTCCCATTGGAAATACAGGTCACACATGCCAATTTTTAAACAGGAAATCTTGAATATATTTCATGGCTCTCATGGAAACATCTTCATTACCCCAACTGTGAGTCATCACTATCATTATCTCATAGGTTTATTTGAATTACTTCAGAGGTTCTAATGTTCATTTTCTCAGCTGGACTAAGAATTGACACCAATCGGTAGAAGAAGGGCAAAGGTGTCTTCTGGAGACCATGCCTTTCATGATCAGGGTACAAGAAGTCCCAAGGAACTCCATCAGCAATTACCTCTCCCTCCATCTCTTCTTTTTCCTCCCACTCTCTTCATTTTGAGTTCTCTCAGTCTTTTTTGGCAAGCCCAGCGAAAACTTATTTTTTGACAAACTGCTGTTGCTCCTACCACCACAAGGGAGAGGTGGCTCAGGAGGAGACACGGTGGGCCTACAGGCACCCAAATGCTGTTTTCTGTGCTGTTAGATCCCCTCCTTGCATGTGGTGGGAATCATACTGACCTTAAGGAACATGTGTCAGTGTGCCGCTGCACAAAAACCATAGGCATATCTGTTTCCAATCTCCAAGAAAGCCCAGGCTCTTCACATGTGACAGCTGAGGTGGGGTGACAAGCAACAGAGAGATACTGTCCCAGTGGATCCCTCCTCGCAAATTAGCAGTAGCCAAGGGAAATATGGAAAGTACCAGGGGCACAGAATAAGGGTGACAGTATCAGCTAGTCAGGGAAGATGCAGCATAAACAGTGCTAAGTGGTCTGGGGAAAAGGAGAGGCAGGAAATGTTTAGCTATACAAATGCAGGGTTGGTTTTGTGGAGCTCACTGCGTAAGGACTGGGGATAGACAGCCCCTTGTGGTAAGTGTATGGGGAGATGGCTGCAAGTTTGAGGAGTGTGTAAACAGGGAAACAGAAAACAAAGGAGAACGTACACCACTATAATAGGAGAGAAGGGTCAACAAACATTGAACACTGCTGAACTGGTCCTTTAGTAGACTACTTTAGTAGAAATCCCCAAAATACATGAAGCTGAAGGCAAAGCAGTTGGTACAGACAGGGAGTAGATAGTCCAATACTGTCTGCTGCAGTATCTGATTTCAGTGCAGTAGGCATTGGGTGGGGGGAAATTGCTGCTCATGACTGTCTCATTTCAGCTTTCAGAAAACTAAAGGGAGAGGAATCCTCCAGATTGCTTCTGGCTGAAGAAAATGCAACCTAGCTCCCTTCTCTTCGCATGAGAGGTCTTGAAAAATCTGCACAAAACCAAGGCTCAATCTGAACACAAATATTTAAAAATCCTTTGTTTATTGTCCAGGAGAACTGGATTAATGAGAACAGAATACAGACAAGACAGGTTGTCATGACTTTGCAAAACTCTTCTGCTGTAGACGTCATGATAGAAATTGTAGGAACTAGCCTAATCTAGACTTTTTTTTTTGTGGAACTGATACATTCTACTGTATTAGCAGGAACACTTCCCAACTATCTTACAGGAAACAGGGCCACCAGTTGAACAATAGCTTTCTATTAAACCCAGTTTTCCTAAACAGTTTCAAGCAGCTGTAATGAAGGCTTGGCTGAACAGTGTGTGCACCCACACCCCTTAAAAGTGGTCATATTTCAGCTGAGCTTAATTGGATTGATATGTAAACAGACTTAAAATTCTGCTTTCAAATAAGCATCAGACATCTCTGCAGAGATGTAACCAACCTGCAGTGCTCCCGGCTTCACAGCAAGAGTTTCTTCCAGCCATGCTAATACCACTATATTTGCCTTGTTGGCATTGGTTTGTTATTGTCTGGGTGCAGGGATGTTGATGACTCAGTAAATTAACCCACTGAAATATGTTAATTTAAAGGAACATTAATTTCCATATTGGATCATTTGGAAATTGTAATGTTAAAAAAAAAAAATAAATTGTTTTGTAAGAGCCAAACCCTTAATGAGGCAAACTCTCCTTGTGGACAGTTAAGCAAGATTTTACTAAAGAGTGTGGGAGATGCTGAAGACTGCAGAGAAGCACAGCCCAAACCCAGTATATACTGAAAGTAAATGATTAAATACTTCTTGGGTTCACTGTTTGTTTTGTTGTTGGTTTTTTGTTGTTTTTGTCAGTGCAGAGCCGGCAATTAATTGCCCAAAATTCAGAAATGCTTTAGAGACCACAGTATAGTATTAGATAATCTCAATAACCTTTCTATTCAAGGTTAGTGGTTCACTGAGTTCTGTCTAGCAAGAGACATCAGTTTTTGCTTTATTACACCTTGGGATGCCTTCTTCCTTTAGCTGAGGTAATTTCACAGATGAAGTGCTGACCGCGCGTGGTGCGCTGCAGTTTGTCTCCTGTTCAGGTCTGTAATATGTGGTGTCTCCGCTGCCTGTTGTTGTGGCCTTTTGCCTGCTCGTGCTCCTGCGAACCTGCTGAGGAGCAGCTTCAGCAGAACCCTGCTGCCCCTCGGTGACCCTGGCGGGAGGCTTTGGGCTTTGCTGCCTCGGTGGCCGGCTGCAAGCGGGAGGCTGCCAGGGCTCTGCTGTGCCCCGCAGAGTTTTGAAATTCCCACTGGCAAAGGAGCGCTCCAAACCGAATTATTCGCACTGCTGCAGGAAATGAACAGTGGCTGGAGTCTTGCCATCCTTTTGGTTATGCAAATCAGGAATTATGCAGAAGTGCTATTTTGAGTCTTGTTTTATTTTTGCTTAATCAGTTGTCAACATGTTTATACAGTTCAGTCACCGTCACTTGCCATTGTTTTGCACTGACTCTGCGTTCGTGGAGGAGTTTATCATGGGGTAGGGCGGGTAAAGGGGCTGCTCCTCTGAGAAGCAGCCGGGTGAGGCTTGCAGGCAGCGGCATTCCCCAGAGGCACAGGGAAACCACCTTCCTTACCAGGCACTGCAAGCCCTGTGAGGCAGAGAAGAAAACACAAATTGCCAACTCACCAATCTCGCCTATTAAACTCATGCCAAGTCAGTCCCATTTCATGCTGGCTTGTCCTAAGAGAGATTCCTGTCTTAATGAAAGTTGGACAGATCTAGAGTAACTTTATCTGTAATGGAGATATTCTGAATTTGCTCCACCCTAAGTTTGGTATGTGGTGCAGGGCTCCTGAGGCAGGGCCTTGCTCATGGTGGTGGGAGGGAAGGAAGACGGAGCTTTAGGGTCCCTATTGCCAGGAGGATGGGGAAGGTCAGTTTAACCTGGCTGTTGTGGCCAGGAAAGACTGAGACACTGGTTTAAGTGAGAGAGCCGCTTCCATTAGGCAGGCACAAATAAAAAGCTAGCATCCTCATTGGGAAATGACGGAACGAAGCTAGCAGTGTTGACCCACTTGTTCTCATTAGGATGGATCCCATTGGGGATGAAGGCTTACACTGGCACAGGAAGCTATATTTCATATTTCACAACACTAGCTCTTGTAAATATGATGTAGAAATCAATAAGTTGATTTTTTTAACGTGTGTTCTAGTTCTCAGGTTATTAAGAAGTTCCTCAAATCATACTTTGTACAGATCTTACTGGGTGTTCTGCCGTATCACCTCTAATTGTGTGCTGCATCTTAAAGACACTCACTTCCTTTCTTAAATTACAGAAACTCTGAAAGAAAAGATTAGTTAATTCTCAAATCGCCATGAATCATGACAGCTGTGGTAGCTCATAGAGGCAAATTGCTAGTGTGTGCTTTTCTGTTGTTTTAACTAGATAACTACTGTACCTATAACATTCAAGTTCCTTCAAGCAGTGTGTAAATGATGCATCCAGTGTCTACTAAACATTGGTCCCCTACTAAAGAATAGCTGTGGATTTATACCTGTTAAAACTGAGGCTTACGGAGTATACAGAACAACATTCCCATCTCAGCTAAAAAGTGATGTTCCTTTTCTTTTCTTCCTTGAAAATGATAGACCTGGTGGCAGGTAGGAAAAGCACTTTGTTCTCCCAAATGAGAAGAGCTGTAAACATTGATTAATCTCCATGTAAATTCCTTTTGCCACAGCACTGCTGACAGATCATTATCCTCTCAAAATGCCTGTCTCTTTAGCCATACTGCCTTACGACTTTGTCATACTCCATTAAGTAAACTGGGTTGTGCATGGCTTGGAAAGGAGAACAATGGAGACTTGGGTGTTGCAGTCGGGGTGTTGGCAAATTAATGACACCTCTTGCCTATTACAGTACAGAGTAGTACTAAATCAGTTCATCAGCACAGGGCTCAGCAGTGTTGTTTTGGCTGGGTTTACCATGGCTGATGAGACACGAAACTAAACTAACAGTTGCCCAGCTCCTTGCATGATTGTTAAGCCTGGTATCTTGGCCGAGTTCCATTCTGGGTCATTATGTTGTCCTTTCTGCTGTTCCCCTGTAGTTTCAGCTGGATTAATTCTTTACTTCCCCTTCTGGAACCTGCTATGTGGCGCTGCTGGCACTCTTCACTGGCCTCCCAGAGGCTGACTGCATGTCAGTGGTAGGTGGATGTGAAGGAGTAATCTTCATCTGAAGCCTATAAAGCACTTTATCTAAAAAGATGAAAGGACACTAAATAAGGGAAGGGCTATCACAGTTACTCAATTAGAACTCAATTCAAATAGAAAGTAGTTCCTATTATCGTCATCTTGAGGTTGACACCTGATGTTCAAGGAAAGGAAAGTCTTTTGAGTTGGTTTTGGTTTCGCCGTTCTCCCATTTATATTACATCTGAAAGTCTGCTTGCCGATACTGCTTTTATCCAGTCACTACTGACCAATAATGCATTTATCACATTGTGGTATCTCCAAGGTAACACCTTGCCAGCTAGCGAAGTTTGTTGGGTTCAATTTCTTCTGTGCAAATGACATTCCTCATCCAGAATACATGTGGTAAGGAAGCTACTGCCCTTCCATCACTGAGGAAGAATACCACCCAGAGTTCTTGATAATGGGAATCTGTATGTATGAAACAAAGGCAGATTTACAAACCAGTTTTCCCAAATTACTACAGTCTTAAATGTACTGAAACAATACTAGGTATTCTCTACTGTATGTAGCATATGGGAAATGGCAGGTAAAATAAAAACGATTCCAAATGCAGCTCTGCCAAGTAGTTTATGCATATTTACAGAATATTTCTTTTCTGTAATCAAATATTTAACGTTATCTAAAAACCCTTTAGGTTTCAACATTGTCAAATGCTTTTGTTCATTGTTGTATTATGTTATTAAGCAACCTCTGTTCTATATTTTCATAAACTTCTTGCTAATACTGTGCAATAATAGTCTTTGTCCTTTAGCTGAAGGTGTGGGACTAAGTATTACTTGGAGAAAAACAAATGAAATGAACATGCTGACCTCATTACAAAATAAGTGGTTGCCAAACAAATATTTCTAGCTTCTTCCTTAGAAACAATCTGATAAGAAACAGGCAACCATGACTTCTGGTCAGCCTGTAAACACTTTGCATAAGTGTAATTAAGGACAAAAAGTTTTTTATTTTCCCACAGTCAATTTTAATTATGATAGCCTTCTCCAGTGTCTGTAGATTTCTTCCTGAGGCCACGGGTTGATTCTAGTGTTTGGAGAGGATAACAACAGAACTGAGATCCTCTGTGGATCTCAGATGAGATGTCAGATTTTTTTTTATCATAGGCCACATTCTATTTTAGAATGAAGATCCAAATAGCTGATCTTAAGAGATGATACTGCCAAAAAACCTAATACTGCTACTTCCCCTTTTACTTCCAAGAAATCTTACTATTGAGTCATTTCTTCCTTGAGGGGTACCAGAAACTTGCAGTAGTTAATACTTGGCAAAGTAAATTAATATGGGGGGCTAGGGTGGGGGCGGGTGACTCAGACATTGAAATACTAAATGCAATTGTATCTGGTTTTACTTTTCTCTAAAGCAATAAAATCAATACAATTCTCTTAATTAAAATGTTTTCAGAAACTTAGCACATAAGACGATTTAGTTGGGGAAGGAAGCTTAGCACGTATGAATGTTATGATAATGTAATGTTTGGGCACTGATTGTATGAAAACATTACTGAGCTGACTTTTTTAGGACTCATTTTTTTCTTCTAGAAAATGGAAAAGCATGCTACTTGTCAAGTAATTCCATCACTTACAACAACTTGCATTTAATATCTAACTGTAGATAAACAAGGGAAAAAATAGTGAAGCAGTGGACAAGATCATGATTGCAATGTGTTTAGAATTTTAAGAAAAAAATAACAAGACTTAATTCTTTATAAAACCATTTTATAAATGTTTACTAACGTGCTTGCATGAGTGTTGGGGAATTTTCTGAGTGTTATACAAAAATCAAATATATCACTGAACAGTCTTTAACATGTATGTTACTTAGAGTGTGTTTTGAAATCTGTCTAAAGAGGTTGGTTTGAAGTATCTAGAAAGGTTTTACAAGGATGTATGGTGGGCTAGTCATTAATTTCATTCTGCTTTCTAGAGGAAAGAATAATACCATAATCTGTGAATTGATTAATATATATGTATTGGAAATTTTCATGAATATTGAGGAGGACAGAAGAATTATAGGACCTAAGCACTTCAAACAAAGGCAGAAAATTAAACTTGGACAGTGTTAAAGCCGATAGATCTGGCAAAAATATAATGCAGTGTAAGACTACTGAAAGGTTCAAGAAATGTTCTCATGTTAGTGAAAAGTGACCTAGGCTTGAGTATGCAATAAGAAATAATTCATTTCTGCCTGCCTGCGCATGGGTGTCAATGTGGCAGGGCTGTGAAGTCTGACAGTGTCACTGTTACAGCTACAGAACTATTTAATCAACACAGCAAATACATTAGCAAATGAGAAGGTGTCTGAAGGGGAATTTGGGCATGCGAAGAGATAGCTTGCTCTGTCACAGATAGATCAGGCCTATGCACTGTAGACTGGCTTGCCTGCCAGATCCTCCTGGCCCGCTCTTTGTCTGAAGGTTCACTGGAAAGAAAGGGGAAAAACTGCAGGCTGGGTTAGTTATTCTGCCGGGCTGATAGCCTGTGTGCCTGTGGCATGTTCTCCCCCACCCACCCTCCTCCAGTATTTTGTAGGATCTGATGCTATTGCAAAAATGAATGCATGCTTCTGTGAATAAGATGTGCATAGGTGGAGATCCTGATAAATGACATATGTAATGTTGCTCACAGGAGAGCAGTTGGTATGTGTGTCAAATCAGGTGACTAGTGAGTGCTTAGATGCTCTCACAGCTGATGCATACTCATATGATAGGGACATATTTGTGTCCTAGCTTGCAACAGGTGATCCAGGTCTTGGGTGTTATTTTCCAGATAGGATTTTGCAACCTTGATTCATCTTCTGGAATTAAGCAGCTGGGTCCTTTACTTAGAAGCAAAACTATTTCCATACTTGTGGCAATCTTCTCCTGCTCTTATCCAATAGTTTCAGTTATTTCACTCTCTAAATGAGATATTCAGTTCCCTTCTTTGAGTTGCTGTCAGAGGTATGAACTTGTATCTTTTTGCCAGGGAGGTCATAACCGGACCCCAGCCCTGACATGATCTTGGTGACTGTTGTAATCAGAGCAAGTATTATTGCCCTCTCAACTAACTTCTCACAGATAAATCTGCTAGGCCTGCCCATCTATGAAGCCAAGAAGTACCTACTTTGAAAATGTTCATATCACTTAATGAAGTCGTGGCTAGTAAAACCTGCAAGATGCCAAAGTTTCTGTAAGGTAAGCAGCCATCGGAGTAACCAAAGTTTCCAGAACTCTGGTTGAAAGTGTTGGGTGTGTACAGAGAAAGCATTTTGTTGCATTACGATCTGGGGATTGAGAACTCTCTCCTTGTCCATAAGGAAAATTTAGAAATCCTTAGGTTATCAGGGTGCTTCAACTCTTCTGAAGGAACTTCATGGACTGCTTTGACTAGAAACCTGAAAGCTCCTAAATTCCTGTGTGGGCTAACTGCTGGCTGCCACGTGCAAGAAGAACTTCTGGTATCTGTGGAGTTGTGCTGTGTAACCTACAAATACTTCTAGACTTGAGGTATTCTGAGCTAGGGGACACCTAAACAGGTTTTAAAAGTTATAGTTTTGAACAAGAATAACTAAAACAGAACTTAAACTGTTCTTTAGCACATCCTGCATGGTAGAATTGGCTATGTAAAACCCTTAGGATGCCAAGCAACAGCAGGAAGGAGAAGAGGGTCTGCTTTCTTCTACAGTCTGTTTACAAATAAGTGTAAGTGCCTCTTGCACCACAGCTATCCATTTGAAACCACTATTTACATAAAAAAAGCAAAGAAGCATTTTGTAAATACAGTTCTACCTTTTGGAAGCAACCAGAGGACTCTGGCTAGAACCATTTTGTAAACCTACTTCCTGGCCTTTTCCTCATTAGTGCCAATTGCTAAGTGGCACTAAGTGGATTATTTGGGTTTTTATCAGTCTGAAAGAAAACAATGAGCCAGCATCCCAGAGATTTCTACAAACATAGCATAAGCTTTCGAAGGATCCAGCTTCTGGCCCCTAGTTGTTCAAGTGCATATGTGTTTGAAGGATGAAGTTTAAATGAAACAACTGGACAGGGAGAGACTTACAAAATGCGAGGGAGTGGCCAAGTTTTTGCATAATCTGTTTCTGAAAATATAAAATTGATAGAGTTTGACAAAGAGTCACATGGTTATTCTGTTTAGCTTTTAAGGGAAATCAACACTTGGAAGTGATGTCTTTAAGGATCTCTTCAGGCTACAAAAAGTTAGAAGAAAAGGAGAATACTACTTTACAGTAACTGCCCAGCACTCAAAGCTGGAGTACTGGGGAACAAGCCTCCTGTCTCAGTAATGCAAGTCTCCTACTAAAAAGACACCATACATCAGCTTCTGCTACGTCCTACAAGCCTATGAACTCTGCCTTATCTCAGCCTTCTTGTTTCAAAATGGAAGTGGATCAAAAATTCATTTTTCACTTCCAGAAAAAATGTTTTAGAAACCCTGACCCAGAGTCTCATGATCAGAGTTGGGGACACATTGGTATAAAAAATTATTTCAAGTATGTACAATTTCTTTTTGTATGGTTCCAATTTCATTAGAGTTCTTTAGATAAGAAGATGGATTAAATTGTTTTCATCCACCAAAGTTTGCGAACATGTTGTTAATGTAGCTAGTTTTGACTGGGAATTCTTTATTTGGAATAATTACACATTCTGTTCAGAACCTCACTGATGGGAAGCAAAGTGTTTCCCTTCTTCATTTGCAGTACTTAAGTGAAGAGCCAGATGGGTCCAGTAGCCAGAGCTATAAAAGAAGCTCGCCTATGCCTTCAGTTGGAAGTTCAATACCATTGCATCCCTAATAGCACCTGCTTCTGTTTGAACTCGGGGTTATGAAAGATGAACTGCATTAAATGGTAAATCATTAAATATCAGCTGAGTAAAAGCACTGTGGTGTGTTGGCCTGCCTAAATCACCAGCATCTGTCTCCTCACATGCAAAGCATTGTTCTTTAAAATAATGCAATGAAACACTGACAGAAGGGCCAATGCTCAAGCCACACAAAAAACCTCAAATAGCATTTTTAGGGTTTCAGCCGGTGGGTGACTGATCAGCATATATCCAGCTGAAGAACTGATGATACGATGTTTTGTTAAAATTCCCAATATCTGTGCAAGTTTGAATAGACACATGTATATAATCAAATTTTGTTCTTGTTCAACTTTCTCCCTGTTATGTGATTGTCCTGCATAAAAATCTGTTTAAATTGTACCTGCATAATATCATAACTTTCTTGTGAATCCTGCGTTTGTTTTATCTTGCCTTTATGTAGGATGTGAAGATCACAAGCAGGAAAACCATATGCTATTTGAAAATCAGATCAAATCAGGAAGGATGCTGATGGCCTGAATAAAATTGTTCCAAACTAGACCTTTATTTGTCTGCAAGAATTAGTTTCTATAAAATGTCAGAACAGATTAGTACTGGAAAGATCCCTATTGTGTTTATTCTCACAGTGCTGAAACAGATCATCTGTGGCTTGTGAATCTTTGTGGCATGATTTTTTTTGCTCAGCTCTGCTGTTTCGTGTTTGCAGTGTGTTACTGCTTTTTCCAGAGTTATGCTGTCAGTACTTTATTTTGCATTGTCATATATTCAGGAATGGTATAACAAAAGAGGTAACTATTACCATACAGCTCTCAGCTCAGACTTCTATATACTCATCTATGCTAAAGGCAGAGTAAAACATGAAATGCCCACTCTGTAAATTAATGATGCTGAAATGAGGCAAAGTCATGTACATATGAAAGGGATCACTTACCCTGTTTACAAGGAGAATTGTCTTATGAGGTGACTTACGGCTAGAATTTATATGAAAACTTTCAATGTTATGCTGTTATTTGTATGAAGTGCATAACAGGTTCTTCCTGGGTTTTGAACTTGGATTGCAACCATAACCACTAGTAATGTTCCACTCATTAATATAGCTCCATGGAACAGTGTGGGATAAACAGATGGGATGGGAAATGCTGCATGAAACAGTAATGCTATCCAGACTTACAGATACACGGATGCACTGCAGACTTCTCCATAGCTTAAGTTTACAAGTTACAGAAGAGGAGTTCAAAATCCTTCTACATTTACTTCCATAGTCTTCTGCTCTTTCTTGATGCAGGATACTGGGCTCTGAATACTACAAAAGAACCTCTAAATACAAAAGCCAATGCTGCAAAAACTTTTTTTTCCTTCACTCTTTGTCATTGCATTCAGTAGCTAATGTACACAAAATAGGAAAAATAAAAAAGATATCGTTATGACTAGAGAACAGACCTTTCCAGAACAGGAGGTAAATACTATTTAAGTGAAACTATTCAAGGGGGATGTGAGCCTGTGATAAATGCATATATTGCATATTCTTTGGTGCTTAGTGAGGCATCAGAGAAGCGTGCTGTCTTAAAGGCAGAAATTCATGGGAATTGCTGTCTGCACTCTTGGCGTGAGTGCAGAGCGAAAATAGGATCCAGAGGGCTTCTAAGCAGCAAGAAAGAAGATTAACCCTCTGGTATATGGTATCAGCATTAGTCTTTCACTTCTAATACTCAGCCATACGGTTATATATGTGACTGTGCTTAGCCTGAACCGTGTATGTTCCTGCTGCTCTCTGAGGGCCAAAGGCTTATTAACTGATTAGTGCAGATTAGTTGGCCACCTCTGACTGTCCACTGATCTGGCAAAGATATTGTCTGACTGTGCAGCCTAAGAATAAATAGAATAATAGGTACTGCTAAGTTAAAATGTCGGTATTAGATTCTCTTAGTTGCCTGCTGTCTCCAGTGGTACGATTTGGGCATGAGATGTTTAATAGATGAAGCTTTTGTACAGGCAAACCATGTCATTTATGTTGAAAATAAGTGGCTGTGATCCTATTGATCACTTAAAGGCTCAGGTATAGACTGAGTGTTCCTTTCCCTTCCTATCTTACGCTGAAGGCTAACAGAAAGGAATACAGTATGAAATCTGATTGAAACTGGGCTAGCTCCAGTCATTGTCTATAAGCCTGACAGAATGAGAAGGTGGATCTGGAGGTCCTTTGAATAATTCAAAATCTATAAGCAGTTACATCAGCCAGCTATATTCAGTGGTAGCCAGATATGGCCAGTGTTAGGAGATAAGTTGTTTGTGGAAATTAGCTTCTATTAAGATTATTTAAGAGATCTTAATCACTTGCGTAACTTCACACAGGGCACTATCTACTGTTGAGCTGTAAAAACTAAGTCCTACTTCTGACTGTACCCTCACACTGTCATGGCATCCTTCTATTACTTCCAGTGCTAAATCTAAGCTTAGGCTTGAAGAATTAGATCATACTTCCTAACATTAGTTTCCCTTTCATCACACTAGAAGGTGTGGCTTGCTTACCTAATTACTTGGTTAAATATCTCCTGGCTGTTCAGCAGGGACTGTTGACAAAGTGATGTAGCTCTTGCATTTTCTTCTGTTGCTATTGGGGTTTAAATAACATTCAAAAAATAGGCTTCATAATGAAGGGCATCATCAAGTTTGTGCAATTAAAAACATTAGCTATGCTTGCAGTGATAGCTTCTGAACATCCTGTATTTAGAATGAGATGTGCTGGAAACAGTATGGGAAAAATGTAGCCAGCCCTCCTTGGCCAGGACAAAATACCAGTACCAGCCATTCCCAGTAAGTCTGTCTTAATCCCTATGATTAAGTATGTGAATTTACGCACCTATTCTGTGTCCACCTCTTATCTCTCATGTGTTTTTTTTTTTATCGGTAACCACAGTGACTGGGATTGAACCTTGGGAAGCACAAAATGCAGTCACCTATCTGGGATACACATGGGTATTGTCAGTTTCTCCATACCAAACAATTATATTAGATGGCACTATTATGAAGCTTTAAAAAAAAAAAAAGCGATCTTGTCTTCCATCCCACAAACTACTGTTGCTTCCAATTTGACTCTATCAAAAATGCAATATGAGTAAGCTTTAAAAACTTAAGATAGAACACTAAGCAGCATTTACCACCTGAAAAGCTCAAAGATATCCACTATCTTTTAGCTGTTTTCCTTTCTTTTTAAAGAAGTTGTGCTAATCAATTTCTTTTCAAAGCACTCTAGTTCCTAGCAGTTTCCTAAAACTGGAGAGAAATTGCTGCTCTTTGTAAGCTAAATCAATCTCTGAAGAGCCTTATAAGAATAAAATAGCTTAAGGATGAAACAGCAGTAAGAAAGGAGATCCATCTACCAATTTATCAGTCTATCTATTTTCTAGCCATATCTATCTATAATGGTTAAAAGTTTTAAAGGACACTAAATTTAAGTATTTTATATTGCTTTTCATAAGGGCAGTTCAATTTATCTCTATTCCTTTGGAAAGATTAATATTGTCACTGCACATTGTAGGCTTGTGTTGGCTAAAAGGAGTCAGGGGCATGACAGCATTTATAGAAGGCATGAGCTCAAATGTCAGTAGAGCATCCAAAAATGGATGAAGCATCATCCAGCCACTGCCATCTGTTGAGTGTTTTGCGACAGCTGTATCTCCTGACCAGAGCTGGTGCAGATAATCATGAAAGGCACAGAGGAAGCATACAGCAGTTGTACAGAGAGAGGGGAGGGGGAAATTCCACCTTTCACATTGGTTTTAATTGTACCATAATGATTTTTTAACAGACACCATGGTATGTAGCTTAGACTGAGGGCTGACTTAAAGCAAACAATAAACCACAGTGCAGCTGAAAAGCAATTGAAAGTTCCTCTGCAAGAAGGTTTTGTCCAGGCTAAGTATTTAATAGTGTTTTTCCCAGAGACTTTGCCCTAAAGATACTCTTGCTATAACAAAAATAAAAAAACTGCTTCGACTGTTGTACGTCAACAAGACTATCAAAGCAAATATTCTTGTTATTGACTAACTAATGTGAATGTGGGGTTTTTTAAACATTCTTTCCCTTAAAGAGGAGGGAATTTTTGACTGTCAAATTTGAAGTACTAACCCTGTAAGGAGAACTTAAGCTTAATGCCAGCTAAAACATTAATTGGCTGTGGAATAAATCATTCTAGTTTTTCTATCATTTTCTTTAGCGTATGGATCTATCTTCTTCCCCCAAGGCATACAAAAATGCCATCTGACTTTATTGTTTCTGATACGACCTCTCATAAGCTGGGGAGCCTTCTAGATGAACTGGCAACCTAGACAAGTCATGAAATCAATGGCACAGGCAGTAGCAAAGGGTAGGTGTCATTGCGAAGCAGAGTCTTTGATGTGAAAGCCTTCTCTTATCCTCTTATCTAACCCTTGCCTTCCCATAGCTATGTCTCATATTGTTCTGTCGCTTCAGTATGTCAAGGTCTCTGTTATTACAGCTCTAGGTTATCCAGCAGATGTTGCTGTAAACTGGTACAGCATGAACAATGGGAGCTTAGTTCATCCTTTCCATAATGCTAATAAACCATACTGCCTGGGAAATAGCATTGCTTAAAGACACGTCACTTATAAACATATTTAAAGTGAGGAGCTGAGACTTTTGTACAAGTTCAGATAACTTTGAGTGTATAACTTTACAGGCAAACTAGATAACTTCAGAAAAACTTCAGCTTTTAACTTGGATAAGATGATAGAAATCCAGCTATGCTAAGCGTGGGGGTTTTAGTGGTATTAGTCTGTTATGATTTAAAAGCAAATTGAGACGACAATCACAGTGTAATGAACACAAAGATATGCCTGAGTCTACAGGTAGTTTGAGATCCATGAATAAACTCGATGATTTGCTGATGTGGTTGAGTCTCGAGAGAATTATTTATCTTTTGTGTGAGCAGAGGAGGTTATGACTGCTGCTATGTAGCTCAAAGGGGTCCTGAACATCTCTGAAGAAATGATCGCTCCCAAAAGCCGATAACAGTTGTCCATATAATCTATCCAAAAACAAAATTGTCTTGAGGGTGTACAAGCCAAAGGTCACTTGTAGGTCTGGTTCCTCTGTTACCAATCCCAGCAAGAAAGCAGGCTGTAGTAGGACTGCAATATCCTTTAGGGCAGCATTGTTTGTTTTTTTACATCCATTCAAACCTTAATAAGATGGGAAAATGAATAGTTAATAATAGTATGAGCAGGGGTGCCAAAGGCCATGATTTGTCTTAGGAATGCGTTGCGTTACATATCTGAACTGCTCTGGTAGTTCAAATACCTTGCACAATGTTAACCTTATCTGCTAGCAAACTTGTTGCTGTTTGAACTAAGAAGTGGGTAGGAGTAATTTCTGAGACGTGTGATTCCGTAGTGTTGTTATGGAAAAAATAAAATTTCAAATATATATAGAATGTATGGTAAAGCAGAACAGGTTTAAAACACCCGTTCAGCTTTTAGGTTAGTGGGAGGCTCTCATTTACTGCTACACTAGCTTTTACAAAATTGTTTGGCATTTATATATTCTTATTTTACAAGTTTACTCTGAAAGAAGCTAGTGAAACAAAACATAAGTCTTCCCTCCCCCTGAAAGTCACTTTTATGTTTCTCCTTTTTTAACATGGCAAAGTGGCTGTAAAACATACTCTTGATTCTTAAATAAAACAGCATGTAAGTAGGATAGGTATGGGAAGTGGGCCTCTTTCTCAAGGTTTTATAGACCGCACAGGACCTCAGACAGGAACACTGATGCTAAACGTAGATATTTTTAAGGGTTTGTACAGGGTGCTTCATATTGCTAAGAGGAAGAAGAGAAGACAGCAGATATTTCTATGAAACTGTTAAGGAGAAATAGTTCTTAATCAAGATGACAAAATTAAGTTCAGTTGTAATAGAATTTACTAAGAAATCGGTAATTTCAGAATAGCTATTCAGATTCCTGTCAAACTGAACAAGGAACTGGATTGCCACTATGAGAAGAATAGGACAGACCATATAATTCGACATCTGGGATCCAGGAAGACCCCCAGTTGTGGGTACTATTGAAATTCAAAACCAAAGAAGTGTGTGAGGGGGAACCCTGAAATAGCAGCAATTGTGATGCCTGCCTTGTTTATGATTAAGGCTGATTAAAAATGCAAAAACTGCATTTCATTGTAAAAAACAGTGAACTGGAAGAGGAGGAAGAAAAGGCTTTAGGATTCAATTTTGTAATTTTTAAATCCTAGGATTAAATGTGGAAAGGAATAGAGCTGCAGCGTTCTGGGGGTTGGGTTTTTGTTTAAGGCTGCAATTGTGTGCTCTTTTTTCCAAGGTAAGCGAATGTTAAGTACACTGAGATACTACTGCTCCGTGCTTCCATGCTAATAAGGCGTGCTTCCCACAGTGTGTGACAGAAAGGATGAATACCATGCAGTGCTAATGGTTAATTTGTAGTGGCATGTGTGTTTCTTGAATGTTTGTGAAGTTTCATGATTTGCTATCACACAATTGAATTGCTCCATTTTTTTTTTTTTTTAAGATATAGCAATATGTAATGAGATGAAGCAGAGCTGACAGGGTTTTTGAAAGATGCATTGTCCTCCACAGCCTATTCACTTTATTATAATCATAATAATGCCCCTTAAATTTGTTAATTTCTCACGATTTGGGGAATAGAATGAATCCACATCAAATAATTTCTGTATTGACCATGGCTTAAAATGTTAATTACTGTGGAATCTGTCACAGATAGCGTCAAACCACAGTGATGCTAATCTATGTCATGGATTTGAAACTCCTCTGAGAAGCACATATTTAGACTTACTGCTGAGTGAACATGACTGCTAGGATTACAGAGGCTGTGGACAGTGAAGAAAAGCAGTAATGCTCCTTCTGACTAGAAAGTAAACAATAGGGTGATTGTCTGCTTACACTTTGGGGCTAAACAGCCCAACTGCTGAGAAGCTCTAGGTAAAAATCTGCTATCAGCAAGGAGTCTTGATGTTTTCTTCGTGGAGCTAAATGTTGTCAAGGATTCAGCTGAGCCACCCCAGTGAGTGTACAGGAAGCAAAACAGGATATTCTTGTACAGGCCCTGTTTTGTGTAATTATGCAACACTTGAACTTGTGCATGTTTCCAGAATGGGTAACACACCTCTGAAAGGAACAGGGAGCCATCAGCAGCAACTAGTGAGTGAAACATTCTTATGAAAAGTGCTCTTGATTGAAATCAGTGTGTTTACATTTTCAGTTATCTTCAGTAAGGATTGCTCCACCCTTAGTGCACCCTCAAAATTAGGAAATTATTTTCACCCAGTTTCATTTCCTGTGTTTGTTTCTTTTAACAAGCAATCTAAATTTCATCTGTCTCTTAAAAAGGAACAATGATGGAAATGATCAGGGAAATGTCTTCATCAAATATCCTCAGATATTTCTCAGAAATATGCTGGATTTGATGAAACACAGACAAATTCCCTGGGAGGCAGCTGAGGATCTTGCTCCATTTTAACAGAGGCTCCTCTTGCATGGTCACTCTGAGATTTGGATGGGGAGCCTGGGTACCCAGAACATCCCAGCATGCACACCAGGCTTTTCAGGCCCTCTGGGTTTCTGTGTGTAACACTGGGAGGCTGGGGGAGTGTGGGGGTGTGTGCTGCACGTGTGTATCTACATAAATGTACTATCTGCGTTAGTACTATACTGTTTTTATTTAAATGCTCTATTTCAATTACAGTCCCTTTTGTTCTGTTTCTGTAAATAAAAAACACATGCTAACATTTGAATAATCTGTTTGTAATAGTCTGAATCCTGCCATGTCCTGTTTGTACCACAGACAGTAATGAGACCACTCTTTTAAGAATCCGGTTTGAATATTGGAAATTAAGTTCTGTTTTCAGCAGTACTTTTATGCAAAGTAATGGGCATCCTTCTGTGGTCTGTGCACAAGCACAGATTTTTCCACCCCTTTAAAAGAACATTTAAAAAGAAATCTGCCCCTCCCAGAAATGGAACAAAAACAGATCCTTTATTTAAATAATGATAGTAATGTTATGAAAACAGGGAAGGCCTAATTGATCTGTATACACCAACCCAAATGCAACTGTGAGGAGAAGCTGGAGCAGTAAATGTCAACCAGGTTGCAAGAGTGTAAATGAAGGCAGAATATGGAGAGTCGCTTGTAATTTTTTTCTTTTCCTAATCTTCAGTCCATATGATGCCTGATAGCCTACCTTCATCTGTGCTCAGTACATTGTCAGTCCATGGTGTGGAAGTCAGAGGGACACTCAGCTTTAGTTCTCGCTTTCTGCTTGTTAGCAGTTTGTGTAGGGGGCTATAACCTACCTTTGCATCATTTTTATTAATTTGAGGAGAATGGCATTGTATTTAATATGTGCATTTAATAAAAATAAGTGGATAATAAAGTGAGCAAAACAGGCCCAAAACACTAACATCTGTCTTCCATGCAGTTCCAGGGATATTTTAAGGGTGAGGTTTCATGGGACTATTTAGGGGTCTCACCCATCTATCCTCATTGCTTTTGCTTTTTGTGTTGTTTTGTTTGTTTTGTTTTTCTTTTAGAACAAATAAATTTGTAGTGCAGAGTGGAATATTTTCACTGGGGTGTCAGACGAGTGCCAGTTTCAGCACAAGGGGAGAAGCAAGACCACATGGCTGGGAACAAAGCAGGGGAGTGAGGCTGCTTCCTCAGTCAGCAGCAGCAAGCTGTCAAACTGGCTCAACTGTTGTGTGAAATCTCAAGCTAAAAGAGGATTTAGGCAAGATTTTTTTTACTTTGCTTTTAGCTTAAAAAGTAACAATTTTAAATTGAGAAAACAGAACAGCTTAATGTTTTGCTGATAAGTAAAGGTATGCATAAAGTCTTTTTTGGTAATAGATAAAGTGAGACTAAGTTATTTTTATTGAATTTTGTTTTTTTCTTTATAATATCTTTTTTGTGTAATTTTTCTCTTCCATCTTTGTCCTTTCTGTACTCTCCTCTCTTCTTTCAGATTGTTTGTTTCTTCTCCATCACTTCTATCCATGATTAAATTCAGGCAATTGCTTCATATTTGCTTATATCCCTGTGCTTTTGCTGTAGTCATCAACTCTCAGTATCTTAGTGCAAACTGTGTAGTATTTGAGCATTTTATGTCGTCTTGATGTTCTTGCTACTGGATTCATGTTATTTCGTGACCATTTCACTGAGTCCTTGACTTCTTGCTTATATAGTATTGTCTAATGAAAAGTGAGCTCAAAAATGCTTAGGTCATATGACCAGGACAAAAAATAAATAAAGGAAATGTACAAAAGTTTTTTTTTCCTGGAATTTTAAAGTACAGTCTCATGATTCGTAGCAGCCTGGCACACCATTTTTGAGTGCTTGAGATGTTGTCTTCTAGGTTTCAGCAGTGCATTACTTTAAATTTGGGGCTTCAAACATAGATGAGCATACATGGAAGGGTGTGTGTGGGGGTGTCATTGTCCCTGCTAAATTTAATACAGGGGCATAACTGGAAGCCTTCTGAATAAAATTTAATTTATTTTCAGTGAAGCATATCAGCCAGAGATGGGGTACAGACTTCACCACAACCTCTAACTTTTTAAAGCTATGTACTTGAGGGAGCTATCCTCCTCCCTCCCCCCCCTTCCCAAAGTTATCTGGGAGAACAGGATAACTGGATATCGTTGCTTCTTGGGGTGCCTGTTCGCTACCCCTAATGTCGCTCCTATGTCAGCAACCTCCCCTGGGTATTACCACTCCAGGTTCCCACCAGTAGGTGTGGTGGACGAAGTACTTTCAAAAGGTTAATCAGCAGCATTCATTAATAACTAGGTAACAGTATCCAGCCTGCAGGCTACTGGTTGTTGGCAAATCGCTTGCCTGTTGCAAAGCTTGTAGTTTTTGTTTGACTGGTTGAGCACCTTGTTGCCAGGCTTCCTGCCGGAGGAGGAGCTTGGCAGGGCCGCTGGGGCCGGTTGTGCAATGCCATTCATGAAACAGCTTCGCTGCTGGCACCAGGGGGACTTCCTCAGGCTTCATGTGTCTGCTCTGAAGCCGCTTGCAGGAATTTGATATTTTAAGCAAGAGCAGAACAGCCTTCCTGAGGATACTGATTAGCTCTTGGAGTGCTTCTACTTGTGCTGGTGTCCAGCCTCGCTAGACTGAAATACAGGAAAACTTACTTGATTGTTGATAGTCTTTTGATACATTCCAGTGGCTCCCTTTCATGTGATTAGAAACATGGATAAGCTCTCCTACAACTCACTGAGAGACTCATAGAAGAGATCAGCGTACAAAGGCATAAAAAAATCTATAGCGTACACTTCTGCAGCAACACAGCAAGTCTCCGTCTTAAGTATTACTGTCACGTACATATGGGTGGATGACGCAACATGAAGACACAGTAAATGAAGACTTTGCGTCAGGCTAATCACTGGGTAGGCTGCATAAGGTGCTCAGCCTGTGTTAATGGTTGAGATCGTGTCCTATTACATTGCTGACTAATGTAGTTTTCAGACAGAAGTTTGTACTGTAGACTTGGCCTCAGGTTTTAATATCTGTCAAAAAGGTGCCAGTATTTCATATATCTTTGAATATTCATTGCGTTTTCTAGGGTAGACAAAACATTAATTTTCTAGCTGAATTCTTTATTAAGATGGAAAACAAAACAAACAACAAAAAATCAAACTTCCTGTTTTTGTTTGGAAGCCAACAAACTGCCTCAACAACAAAGAACAGAGCCCTTTTTTTCAGGGCATATAATTACAAAAATATTTGAATTAGTTCTTACAATTTTTAGCCTTAGTATATCAGACCAGTATTTGTCAAACAGGCTTATGGCTTACTCCAAGTGATTTTAGCATCTCCAGTGGGGCTAGTTAGTGTGAATTATTACTAAGCGTGAGTAAGGAGATCAGAATTGAGCCCAGATACGGTCAGAAGGAAAGAGGGTTTTGTCTGATTTGTCTATGATAGATCTGCCCTGCTGCTAACTCCCTGGTCTTTCATTTAGTTTCCTTTTAGAGACTTTTGTTAAGACTTCCAAGGAGTCCTGAGAGGACAATTGAGCTTTTATGGTTTTTTTGCAGAAGCAGAGAAAAACAATCAAGTTGCTGGTTTTCTGGTAGTGTTGATTTATTTTCTGTTCATGCTGCAAATATTCTTTCTGAAATTTACTTAAAGAAAAAACGCAACAACAACAACTAAGTAATGAGTTGGGCTTTGAGGGGGAGCTTCCAGGTTAATCTGCAGATAATACAACAACATAATGATCAGACCTTACAGCAGGGAGAGTTATTGCATCTGTTTTCTAGGAGAATGTGTTTCCATCTGAGAATGTCCCCATTCAGAAAGGTTTAGTAACTAAAGAAATCGAATGGTTTCTCACAAGATGATACAAAAATGAAACAAACCATTTTAGGCTATGAAGTTAGTAGGCCATTTGCTGGCGTCAGTGATGCCAAATGACTTATCTGACCACATGATGACTTCCCCTGGGCAGGCCTGAGGCTCCAGCACTCCTGGCCAAAGCCCCTGGCTGCAGCTGGCTGAGCCTCTGGGTTAGCACCTGGGCCCAGGCTCCAGCAGGTTGGGGCCTTCTGAACCCACCCTGCTCCCAGAGGAAGTCCCAATTCTGGCTGTGGGAATAGTTCATCTTGCCAGGACCTGTCTCTTACTCTCTCACCCGTTTTAGTGCTTGCAATAAGCAGCTACAGCAAACCGGGGGATGTGTGTGCGTGCTGTAAGATGGCCGAAAGAATTTATGGCCTTTGGAGCCAATGGGACTAAGTTTGCTCAGGATCATGCCCTTAAGTAGCGTCCTGCAGCAAAAAGGCCTAGAGTTTAGTAAGGAAACTCTCTCAGGGATTTATAGTATTGATGACTGTAACCAAGCCTGGCAGCCCTTGGATCTTACAGCTCTCTCTGGGCCTAATCAAAGGCCATTGACGTAAACTAAAACATTTGACTTCAGAGAGCTGTGGATCAAACTCTGCGTCTACACTGACTGAATTTGCCCTCCCCTCAGACACAACCTCACTTTAAATTCTTTTCTTCTGACAGGCCTGTAGCCTCATTCCTCTCTCTTAAGCTGGGAGGGCATTTCACTGCTCTCTATGATGCCCAGAAGTGACTTTTCACTTCTCACGGTACAGTTTCACATCATACCTAATTCAGTGCAACTGCTGGCTGACACCAGAAGTCCCATCTCTGTTTACCTTATGTCAGGTTCAGACACCATATGATCTTGGCAGGATAATTAGACATAAAATTAACCCAATCCCCCCCTTCCCTTCAGAAAGGAGCCACTATCCTTTTAGCAGTTTTCCATGTTTGCTGAGGATCAGTGAATGTGACTCTGTGCCCCGAAAGTCTCAAATTCTGCTGGGGCATTATATAAAAGCAAAGTTGATTTGGATTAAAGCAGAGAACCCAGACAGACATAACATTAAGAAGAATTCAAATGAAAATGATATGAAAAATAGTATTACCAGCATACAGGGCCTGGTCCTGAAGTATTAATTAGATACTGATCCAAAGATAATGGTTATAATGGATATTGAGTGGGAAAACTATACTTAATGTATGTTATTATGCTTACTGTGATTCCTCTCTTTATTTTTTATTCTTTCTCAGCCCAGTTAGCTGTCAGTCAACCTTTAGCATCTTGTTGAAAGGAGCTTGTTCTTGTTTTTCAGCCAAGTGTTCCTGGGCCACTGCAGATACAATGTCACAGCAGACAGGGGAATGTCTCTCTATTTTTTCCACTTTCTCCTGCAGACCTTGGTGTTTTCTTTCAAGCCCAGTTGTTAAGTCTTTTTTAGCAAGCTGTCTTTTACCACATTCTTTTGCCCAGACATTAATGCATAAATAACTTCAGATTTACATGATTAGCTTAATTTTTTCTTCACTTCAGATAAACTCATTTTAATATCTTCTAATTTAGATGGTGTAAATGTCATCTACTCACTTATTACTCCAATTTCAAAGTATACCCTTGAACCCTTTTACTTTGGATATACATGTTTTGAAAATAAAAACTTCTAAAAGGACCATAATATCTATCATTAACTTCCAACTTCCAGCACTTTCAGCATGTCTTCATACCACTATTGAGAGTCTGAGCAAACGTCCTTAGTTTCCCTTGACACTGTAAGGAATAATTCAGCATGCGTCATCTCTTCTCCATGGTTTGAAAATTAAAGTTTTGTCTTCAGCTATAAAATGTGCAACATTTCTCTGACAGATAAAGTTCATATTACATTCAAGATACTCCACTGTTACAGAGCTCAGGTTTTCAGATTTCATGAGTTTGGAAGCAGACTTGCATATGAAAGTTCATAGTAATTATACCCTTTACTGATACTCAGTAGAGGCAGTATTCTTTATTTTTTACAGGCTAATTTACTATTTCAATTTCTTTTTTTTTTTTGGAAATATGTTCAAACTTATTGCAAAATTGCTCAGAAAATTTAGGTTACAGAACAAACATTAGAACAGTTAATTTTTAAAGTTGGGGTGAAACAATTTCCTTTATACAGCTCATGAGCATCCTTACTGAGAAATGTTTGAAGTTCTGCTTTCTCTCAGTGAAATATCTTACGCTTGCTGGATAGCTTACAGCTGATCACATTTAATCTACATCAGAGCAGAACAAGCAACCACAAGAAACTAAGTCTTGTAGGTATTGTCACTGAGCAAAGGGAACTGCTAGTGCCTTCATGAAAAGATTCACAGGTGATGAGAGATAACTGCAGTTTCTAAAATCACCAAGAATCAAAAAGTTTTTTTTATTTGTCATATCTTTTTCACTTTGTACCTTCTATTTCAGCTGGGACTGGGACTGGGACAAGTCCTCCAACTTTCATCAGGGATGCTAGAGGTTTAGACTCTATACTGTAGCTTCTTACTCAAGTAAATGGAAAAAAATATATTGGAATGTTTTTCTTGTTGATTGGTTGGAAGAAGATAAGGCCCTTGCCACTCACTTCCTTTGGAAAATTGCAGCTATGTGAATTTTGTGCACTCATGGCTGTGAAATTGTCAAGTTGATGGTGGAAATATGTAACATGAAGTGAGAATAGGTACCAACTCTTCATGACAGCAGCACTTTTCATCACTCTTCCTTGAGAGTTAGTTATTTCTCTGTCTTTAGAAAGTAATTCTACTATAAATAAGAATTCTCTAGAAATATACTGTTAATAAATTGCATTAGGGGGACTTGGGAGATCAGAGAATCTCCACCTGGAGTATAAAGGTGGGGGAGATGTAAAAATATTTCCTTCACTGTCATTATGTGGCTGCTTCTGGAGACTGGTGTATCAATATAATAATCCCATTGCTTCTACCTCTCAGCTAGGACCTCCACAAAGGAAAAAGTCCAGGGAAATACTAAGACTAGAAGGAACAGGATGAGAAATATATACTTTGCAGAGGGTCTTCTGTATCTTCTTTATCTTCCATTACAATGCCCAGCGACTCTGCCCATAAAGGAGGAAGTACAGGGATATCTTTATACAGAAGTGAATGTTCCCAAAAGACTGATTTTTGTTTGTACCATCCCAGAAGAAAATTATGTAGAACTGGCTTCAGACATAAGTACAATAGGCCCAGCAGCACTTTTACCATTTGGCTCCAGACTGGGATTAGAAACTTTCACTCTGTTGACCTCATGTTGTCCCGAGCTATCTGTCAAGTCCCTAGCCTTTCTCTCTCCCCTTTTTCCCCGTGATGTCTTTCTTCCTGTAAGTAAGTGAATCAATGCTGTTGCAGAAGAGAAACAAGAAGGTAGGGAGAAGAGGCCTGTGCTTTTCAGGAAGAAAATGTGTATGAAGGGGAGGAAGTGGAGGAAAGTACTGCATGTTTCAAGGGGGGTGAGAAAGATCTGCTATTGCTAAGATGAAGATAGGGGAGACACCTCTCTGTGTACAGCCCCCAAAGCCCCTTGCATTTCCCTAGGACACCTTTAACCAATCTGGCCCAGTCATGCCATGTGCACACGCTGACCTTTCCAAGATAGCAGCACCTCAAAAATCCCAGTGGTCCTGCCATGCCAACACCACCCGGTTGAGTTTTGCCTGCATCACTGAGGAAAAACTTGATCTGGGGGTTCCCATGTCACATGCAGAGTAGGCCAAAACCTGCAGTCTCATCAAATCCAAGACACTTCTATCCCAGTATAGGGACTTTACTGTCCTGTGGGCCTGGCCTGGGAAATTTGTAAGCTAGGTTCAGTTTTATGTTCTGCCAAATACAGCATGAAAACTCTGGTCAGAATAAAGCATACCCAATAGGCTACCCTGAGTAGCCTAGTACGCTGAGACTACTTTGGCTCAGAACAGCCACTTTAACGCTGTTTTGTTTTTGAAAATCTTTGAAAGGCTTTTTATGAGCTCAAAGCAGGGCAAGAAGTTTCAAAACCACAGCATTGCTGCAAAAAGGATTTTCTGTCTTCCCATCAGTTCTAATTACATGGCTTCTCAAAACAGGTGCTTTCCTTCTCAGAAGCTATGTTAGTTGCTAAAGACATGGAAAATGTGTCCCATACAGCTGCTTCTGTTGCTGGAAAACTCGTAGATTCACTTGCAGTGATTTTCATTTGATTCCATATATCCTCTGCTGGGGAAATAAATAAATTGATAAAAATGAAAGGAGGTATCCTGCATGCTAAAGGCTTCTCCATATCCCCTTATTTACAGTGATATGGAATGTGTGAAACATTTGCCTTTTTGCCTTTTTTTTT
>VXAA01004785.1:132684-160412 GCA_013399115.1 Anseranas semipalmata | reverse complement strand
TTTTTTTTTTTTTTGCTTTGTGAAACAAAAATTTAAGCTTGAAGATTTACAAGTTGCCTTGATTTTTATTTGAAAGAATTCTTAGGACTCATTCTGGAAGTGTAAATTTCACTCTTTGAGCACATTATGAGCTTTCCCAGTGCATTTTGCTCTCCTTACCTGATTCCACTGGGTCTTTTGAATCCAAGTATTGCATTCATAGCTTCCAAAAATCCTTCCTTTGAACCTTTACTTTGGGTTTCCTTTTAATATACTAAAGTTGTTTTTTAATTATTATGTCAGTGTGTACGACCAGTGAACAAAAAGCACTATCAATTTCTGTTTGCAATTTGATTATGAGACGGTTGTTCTCAAAGCTGCTCTGAATTTTCTCCGTTATGACAAATGAAATTTTCTCTTCAGCTATGGAAAAGACTACTGCTTTCTTACCCAAAATGAAATGTTCCCTGGAGAAATACTGCCTTGTGTTCAGAACGCTGCATTTTATCATCTTGAGAGACAGGCACCCAGTCTCTCTTCCAGCTTCAATTCAAAAAAGATGAGCTTTAGGATGTAGTCACAGGGCTGGATTTTCTATTGTCCTAAACCCTACATAGTCATTTACATGAGTGCAAGACGGGTACAAAATGCTACCATATCAGAATGGGTGTATGCGGCTGGATATATGGTGAGGTCATAAAAGACTGAAGGGGGGGGCAGGGTTGGAAATAACTGACTTGTTGTATATCTGGATTGAGTCTGTGGCCTGTAACCATCTCGTCTATTCCATACTTCCTCCATCCCCCTAATTTTAGATGGGAGGAGGTAGGACAAGTCTTGCACTCAGAAGGACATCAAGTTCTTCACCGGGGATCAACATGCTAGGCAAGTCATCATGGCAAGTAGGCTGTGGGATTCCTGCAGGGCAGACCTGCAATGGGGAGGATGGCAGTGGAGCAGTGCCTAACATTTACTTTCTGTAATAGAAGCGGTCATTTAACTTCACAACTTTTCAAAGTCACAGAGATTTGTTGTTTCCAACTAATGCAAAGGGTGCAGGCCATATGGTGTCGAGTGCAGCTTTTAAGAGGAAAGATAGCCCCCAGTTGCTAGAAGAATGAGCACAAGAAATTGTTTTGTTCCATTTCTTAAAGGCCTGTTCACAGAAGATTTTTAAAGGGGCCATGGTGTATCTACAGCAGAATGACGTAAACATAATTTTAGCAAATTGTAAAGGTGTTATATTTAAGCTGTAGGTACATACATCTCAATCATGCTATCTTTCAGTGAAATGGACTAAATTATCCTCTACTGTATGAATGGATAAAATCACTGTGCCTTTCCTTTGTTATTAAATCTTGCCTAAAACTGTAAAATCACATGCTAAAATAAGTTGTTTTCTTGAATCGTTAAAAAAAATCCATGAAAAAGAAAATGTCCTCTACAGGCCTGTAAGTTTAATGCTGACATGACTCTTTTATACAGCCCATTCAAGGTAAAGACACATAAAAGAAAATAGCTCTTCTTCTGCGTTGCAGATACTTGAAAAACATCATTTTAAAACAGCTACAACCTTGAATCCCTGAAGAAGTTGCTTTCTAATATGATATGGTTTTAAGCATTTAGAGTTTAATTAACGATTACAGAACGGAGTTAAGAAAAGCTGTTGAACCCCAGATTTTCCTGTCCTCCCCCCCACTTTGAAAAAAAGACCATTTCTAAAGAAGTGACCATTGCCAACCTGAGCCAGAGGGCAGCATTCACCACCTTATGGTACACTGCAACTCCTGATGAATCTCAGCTACATTTTAACTCCTCCTTCTCTGTATGATACCAATAAATGTATTAAAAAATGAATTGCCTCATATGGCCTAATGCAGAATTGTTAAGTGAATAAATGACACTGCCATTAGTGTTCAGTTATAAATACATTTGAATTCTAAACTGAACATATGCCACTTCTCTGCTTGAAACTAGCAACTTTTGCTTTCAAAAAACATGCTGCATGCAATAATAATAATACTTAGCATCAAGGATGTCAAAGCTCGTAAAGAAGACAGTATCAATATCTCAGTTTGATCCATTAGATACACATATTGGAGAAGTTTCTTACTTCAGGCTGCACAGTGATCAAAACTGATACAAAAATAGAGCTCCCGTGTCTTAGCTGCGAGCTTGATTTAGTTTCTCATTTACTACTCTGGATATCAATTCCAAAATAAGGTTTTATTCATGTGTTTGTTTTTTGCTGCAAAGCTGTTACTCTCTTTTTCTCTCCTTTGATAATATTAAAGATCATCTGTCTCAGCTTAGAATCAAGTTTTTGTAGCCAATTTAGGCTGGAGAATTCCTTGAGTACTCAGTTATTAATAACTCCACTTTTGTGCTCCCTTCCCCCATGTCCCTGTCTTAGTAATTTCTTCTAATAAAATATTTTTGATCAGATCAGAAATGCAGGAAAGAATGGAAAGCATTTCTTGGCTCCCAGACACATGCAAAGCACCTTATTATTTATTAATTATTGTTATTATTTAAGATGGAACCACAGATAAGATAAACACATTTAAAAATAATAAAAATGAGTAATGAAACACTTGTCTGCTTCATTTGGCAGAGAATAAGTCTGGGACTGTTATCACATACCAGGCATGAGTAGAAGAGAAAGTGAGAGAGAGGGAGGTGGATGTGGTGATTATGTAGGGATGGGGATACTGTGCTGTCAGTTGAGCCGGTGGAACAGTGGGTTTAGCCACAAAGCCAAATCCTGAAGTAACTTCGATAACTCCAGGGGAAATTTGCTTACCTGCGTTAGCTGAGAATCTAACGCTCTCTGTATTGATTTTGAGAGAACATCTCCAGATCTGAATGAGGATAACTGAAAATAAAGCTTGACTTGAATTTCACAGATGATGATGATGATGAGAGAGGTTTCGTTGTGTTTTGTTTCACAGCAACTGATGAGAGAGGTTTAAATCTGTACTGGCTAAGATCACTTTGAACCCATTTGCAGCTGACTGTTGGCTGCCACTTTGAAATTTAAGAGAAACCAAAATGTATTTCAGGAGGTTTATTTCAACCACAGATATAAAACAATAGGGTCCCACTGGAAGCTGAGAGCCTGCTCCTTTTAAAGGAGCACATGCCACTTCAAGAAATAAAGCATGAAAGGAAGCAGTGGTGTGCAAATCAAAATAAACCGTCTGCCTTTCTTGCTGCATCTATGCTTGGGGAAGAATAGACTGTAGGGGAAGAATTCAGACCTGCCTTTCTTCAGTCTCCAAAGGCAACCGCTTTCCCTCCAGATGAGAAAGAAATTCGGTTTTAATGGTGGTGGTGGCAGCCTTCCACTGAATGACCTTAATTTTCATGATCAGTACAGGCAGGTGGCAACAATGCTCTCTTCAAATAACTAATTGCTCAGGATTAAGAATTGATTGTTTTGTTTTGTTTTATTAAACCCCTTCCACTGCTACATGGGATTCAGCAGTTCTTCACCTGCTCTCAGCCACCAAACTGAGCTCCTGGATTCAGTCAGCTGCCTTTCCCTTCCTCCTTCCCTCCCTGTCTGCAACACCCTTCTGGTGCTCCTCGAGGTTCTATAACCGGGGAAGAAAAGTCCCCCACATCCTTGCCTGTGTTTTGAATCCACTAATACTTCGCACTCACTTGGTTTTGGTTTTGTTCTTCCTGCAGGTGACAGCACTTCAGGGACATAACTCATCTGAAGCTGGGAACAACGAGACCTAATCCTGGGTAAGAGACCCATAAGAGATTGGAGGTCCTACTGTGGGAGACATAATTTTGACTTCTTGTCTCTGTTTCCTCTTATCCTTTCTTTAAAGCATTTCCGATCAAGTTGAGAAGAAAGTAGGCCCCTCTGAACTTCACGTGTGTGTTTGTCCACTAGATCAACTTGAATTACCTCTATTTCTGGCAATTTTCACCACAGGTATTCAATGCAATGCCTCCTGTCAACCCTCTGAGCCTGTAAGCTAGCTCAGGACCCAAGCTCAGATCCCAGTGTTCCAGCATGACATGCTGCCAGTTAAGTACTTAATTATATGCATGGAGACAAGGACCCACATTGTGCCCTTTACAAAGGAGTCACAAGGAAAAATAAAGTCCTACTGCCTTGCCAGCCAAAGGGATCTTTGCCAGCACCAGGTGGTGGGAAGCATGAAACAAGTGAGAGGGGTGACTCCTGGTGCTGCTTGTGCAGCAAGGGTGGCAATTAAAAAATATGCTGCTTTTGAGAGAGAGACCAGTAGCATTTGGTGTTTGGTGTCTAGGGGCTGAAAAGAGTGCCGTGTGAGGCTGAAAAGCCTTGCAGGGGTTCCTAATGAACCATTTTCTGTGCTCTCCATCCTTCTTGGATGATTGTACTTTTCTGGCTACTGTGCTCTTGTGTCCAGGTTTTGCCAAGTGGTTATCTTCCTGCTTGCATCTGTTTGTTCTGTATTCACCTCTCTGGTTGGATGGGCACAACTGAATATCAATGAAGCTATTGGGATTTTTTCAGTCTGATTGAAATAATCTCTCCTGGAGTTCTACCAGTGGTCTAATTTAATTATCTTGTTTCAAATACCAGTTTAGTGGGAAACAGAGAAATGCAAACATGAAATTCATCCATATACATAAATGTATGTTGTGCTCGTTTTATGCATTCTGTGATATCTATGCCCAACTCCTCTTCTCTAGTAATGATGAAGAATCTCTGAGTCATTGGGCAGGGACAAATGGGCAGCGAGTGAGTTTAGCTGTAAATGTAGACCTCGCAGACTTTCTGAAGAAGTTTAATACCTTTGTGTAAGCTGCAGTAGTACTCGCTTTCCTTTGCACATTAATAACATCACGCTGTAATTTCATCTTATATATTTTTGGATTCTCTTGTGTTAACAGAAGAAAACATGTCTTGAAGTTTATTTGAAGATTCAAAGTATATATGTTAAATTTGTGCTAAGTATGTAAATGTTATAGTTGAAAACAAATTTATAAAATTTTCAGGGTGGTTGAAAATTGGTGTTCTTCATAGCCACTGCTTAGGAGGTTGAGGCATCGTGATTTGTACTTTTGTGTCTGTGGTACAAATTTTTAGGAGAAAAATAGCAACATATCTAATGGCATATCTCTGGGACTATTTGAAGTCATGCTGCAAGCTACGTAAGGCACTCTGTATGTAAGAGACAAGTGTCAATTTAAAGTAGAAGGGTAAGTAATCACTGAGGTTGGTCCTTTCCAAGATTTTGTTGTAGGTTATGTGATGAAGACTCATCTTTTTTTTAACTCTGGAACAAAACATTGTTTGAAACAAGTATCCGTCTTTACGAAAATGTCTCTTATGTGTTTAAAGAGAGATTTACTTTGTATTGCATGAAAGCTAGATGCACAAATGGACTATTTGTTTATAAATTCTTATGGTCATTGCAGAGATTCTACCTAATTATTTTAAAAGGAAGAAGTATGACAAAGATTTTAAGCAGATGACTGATATCTAAAAGAAAGATAATGTGGGCTCCAACTGCGTTTGTTCACTTCTGTAAGTGAACTATGTTCTCTATTTAGAAAAAGAATGAGAATCTGAAATATGTTGTGTCTCAGTGATTCTTCAGATTTTCATTCTATTGATCAGAGTAGAAGAAAAAGTCTTTCCATACAGTACATTTTTTTTAAATTCCCAGACTCAGTACTTTGCACGTTCCATGGAGAGGCTGTATACAATTATGTCTTGCTAGTAAAACAAGATAAAATAAAATAATCCCATTGCATTGTCACTGAGATAAAGCATATGATAACTTACTGTTTTAGTTGATCAGCAGGGTGGCCTAGTACAATGAATTCCCTTCTCCTGGTTTTGGCTCATCTTCTGATTCCTGAGAGACACGACAAAGAAAAAAATAATAATAGCAGTAGTCTTTTTTGCTTTCATCTTAACATGAATGTTGTAATAGTGGAGTCGCTTGAGGGGAAGGACAGTGGTTCTGTGTACCACCTGAACAACGGTGGCATCACATGCTGTAGCCTGATTCTGTATTGAAATGTTTGTCTTGTGTAGAGATAATTGCACAAGGAAATAAAAACCCATTTGATATGCAGTCACCTCTAGTTTGGTTATAATTGTTACCATACCTAAAGGTCTCCCTTCCTTACTCAGGTCAACTCTAAGGAGTAAACATAAATACCCTAAGTTTTAATATTTTAGCTTTTGGAATGTGCCATTCTGGACTATACCTGTCAGTTATTGCAAACATTGCCACAAAAGAGACAAAGGTCCTGTATTCGGGACCTTTTTTTCAAAAAAGTCAAAACTTTTTTCTTCTGTCCAAGGAGAGCAGGCGAGCCACCATAATATTGAATATTTTCTCAGAAATAAATCATAGGCTTCTTCTGCATTTCCTACATTTGATTTGTTCAGAGCAGTTGTCTCCTCTTGGCTTGAGCAAGCAGAAAGCAAACACAGAGCATCACCTTCATGTTATCCTGTTCTGCCTGAAAACACTTCCCTGCTACCAGCCAGGGGTTTAGCCCAGGCCACAGTGGTTAATTTTTGACGGAACCCCTTGCTGAAATATTCTCAGTGCATAACTGATAATAGGGAATTAAGCGAGATGATACAGTCTGTTCTCAATGTGCTCTTTTTCCCTGAGGTGCTGTGAAAGAAATAACTTGAATTTCACAGGTAAGAAATGTATTCACCCACCTCTTTCTTGCACCCCTGAGGCAGAGTACTGCACAAATCACTGTGCAGAGCCCCTCTGAGGCCATGCTTAGGAGGGCATGAATGCCCGTGCTGCTGTCTGACTAGGGCCCTGAATCTCCACTAGCAATTCAAATTAAACACCCTAAAGTTTGTGGTGGTTATCACAGGATGGGATCGCTCAGAGAACTTGCATTGCACATCATAGTGGTGTCCTTCAAAGTGTTCACAGTACCAGCCTTCCATCCTTGAGTAAGCAGCATAGCGGGGTTGCCTCTGGGAAGGGCTTTAAAGATCAGCCTCGCTGCAGTTCTTTGGGGGCGGGGGGGATCTTATGCCCTTCTGAGGCCACTGAGAAGCGGCAAAACTATATTCCCGAGCCTATAATAGATGCAAATTGTGCAGATGAAGGAGAGAAAGCTCTAACAGCCGTTGAATGCAATCTGTGAACACTACTGTTTCATTTATAGTGATGCTACCTAGGCATTTGCACTTAAAAGGAACAATAAAGAGGTGTCAGAACAATCGCAAGGCTGCAGAATTTAAACTGCGGCAAAGACATTTTGAGCCACGTGAAATGTTGCCTGCAAAAGATCTGCTTTTTCCGTTAGTTTTTGTTTTTACTGAAGGCTGTTCTAGTTCTCCTTGTTTTACGACTCCGAATGGTTCATTTGCCTTCAAAGACTCAAGATGCAAAGAGGGAGGGAAACGAGTCAAAACTGCAATGACTAGTGAAAAGTGCACAAAGTATGTCACAACTCTTCTTTCTCTATGTAGTTTTGAAGTAGCTCTGCTATACAACGCGAAGATGGTTGTTTCACAAACTTGCCAGCCAACCTCTAGCAGATAGTGTAGAGTTACTGTAATGTTTCGGTGTTTATCTTGCTTACAGGACAAAGGGTCAATCCTCAGCTGATGCAGTCTTTGTAGGTATGCGTGTACGATGCTGAGGATCTGAGGTACTGTTGCTGTTTAGTCTTCTGAGTTTGGCATAAGTGAGAAATTGCACGCTAAGAAAGCTGCAAAAGAAATACATGGTGGCTGCTAACCAACAAAAAGTTACTGGTTAACAAAGAATACCGGGCTGGCATTTAGCATCACGTTAAAAGGACAATAAGCTGTGATTGTGAGCATGATTATCTACGAGTGTTGCTTCTTACCAGCTGCAAATGTGAAAGCAGTGTGTGTGTAGCAAAAACAAGGAAACAAGCATTTATTATTGTTGTATCACAATACATGGTGTTCAAGGTGCCCTAATCCTCCTAAATAAGAGCAAATTGCTCTTGTGAAGGAATAGTCTAAGGAGGAATACATAGTTAGCATATACTGATACAAGGATTTTTTTTGAAGGAGTAAAGCTATATGAGTGTTAGAGTGAGATTGGCTTTGTAGCTACAGCAGAATAAAACGCATTATAGGATCTGTTGTCATTCTAGATCTTTGAGACTTCCTGTGGGGTACTGTTATCTGATTTTTATTACTATCATTCATTTGAATGCCATGAGTGTTCAGGGGACCTGATTGAGACTCATTCATTGTAATCTAGCTCTATCCCAAAGATCTCACAGGTTAAATAGACAAGATAAGCAAATAGCAGGTAAATGTCCCACAGCTGAAGACAATTCTAGCTGCCTAAGTCCTTGTCCTGTATTAATGTTAGTTTCATTCTTTACACCCTGCAGTAAAATGCGAGCATGCTGTTCTCATCTTTCAGAAAACTTACAGCATAATTAATGATAGTAAAATGCTCTAAGAGCCTTCTAATTGATATATTAGAAGTTCAAAGTGATAGTGTTTTTCATATAATATGGATTTGAATTGTGTGAGTGTTTTGAATCAGTAGCTTTTAGTGAGAAATGTATTTCCCAGGGAAAAGAGGTGGGGGGTGGATGGAGCAAGAGTATTTGTTTTAATAGTTCTGTCTGCATGTGTGTCTGTACATGTGAGTGAACAAGAGATCGTGCAGGGCAAAACGTACCATAAATGCTGTAAAGTCTCATACAATTGTGTCAAGCAGTAAACCCAAATGAACTTGCAAAGTCATGCACTACTTCAATTTTGGAAAGGAAAAGCTGGCTTTGAAGCCAACTAAATCAATCCCTAGTTCAAATTAAATTTGGAGTATCCTGTGAAGCTCCAATACACAACTCCAATAACAATCAGCACTTAAGGTGCAGGCAAATAATGTTTCATTTAAAAGAAATTGAATGAGGATTACTGACGGAGAAAGTTTTTGGTGCTGTTTTGTCATTAAAGTCAAATTGTAGCATTATTTTCTTAATCCCATATGTCTCAATCATCTCTCACTCCTTCTGTCTCTTTAATGCACAAAAAGCCTTGTGCATGGTTGGTCTTGTGTCTTCATCTCATTAAAACCTTGCCATGCAAATGTATCATAAGTGTTGCCTGAAGACTTCTGTCTCATGCAAAATTTAGTTTAAACTCTACTGGCATCAAATAATTTGTTATGCACAAACCTTCTGTTTGGTTTGCTGACATTCCTTCTTAGCTGGCTCTCATGGTGATTCATTATCTTGTGATATAGATTTCCAAGTATCATCTTTGTATTGATTTTTATATCTTTAATAACCACTCCACAGAAGATGGCTCCACTTGGTGTCATTGATCGCATCAAAAATTCAAGGCTTACAGAAATACTAGAGGGCTAATTGGTAGCAGAACATTTCAGACTTAATCTTAATGCAGTCTTAATCTTCTGCACTAACCTTACTTGAAGATTTCCTTATTGAGGCTAAAGGGAAACTAGTGAATAACTGGAAATTACCTGGTGAGAGCAGGTAAAACCATGAGGACTGTAAATGTGGAAAATTGAGATAACAAAGATTAGATTTTAAAAACAACTTTTTTTTTCCTCTTCCACTCTACCCAAGTATCTTCCTAACGAAGAGGCAGTACATAATTCTCCCAGCTATGTGAAAATGCAGGTTTACTGCATCGTATACTGTGCAGTGGGCCAAATGTGATTGAGTTTCTGACTTCATTTAAATAAAACAATTGTCTGACAAGTTCAAAAATGTGCTGTAAGTTTCACCCTTTTCAAAAAGCAGTGATAAAAGATAGGTAATTTTCATCTTTAATTTCCTGTGTTAAAATTAAGGTCTGTACACGGATGCTTATGACAGTCAGGTCTTGGCTAGGTGTGAATTTAGAATATTTGTAAAGGTGGCCTAGAACAGCAATCTGGAAGTCCTTCAGTCTGTTTAATTTGCTCTAATTTGTTGTTTAAACCTTCTGTCTCTTGTTACGGTCTTTCAGCAACATGATCTGTTGATGACAAGGAGGTGATATGTGTATCCATATTTTTTCATGACTGCATTTGTGACACTTTTTCACTCAGTTAGTTTCCAGGATTTTGCACTGNAAAAAAAAAAAACTTAAAATAAACACACTAAGATACAAGGGATGGGTTCTGTAGAAAATCCAGTGATAGACGAAGAACGTGCAGAGACAGCAACATGTGAAAACTAGGAGAGAGAATTTCTCAAAAAAGATGCCCTTGTAAGTTGTTAAAAAGCTGTTTGAAAAAAAGTGTCTCACAACAGCCACATGGTCTGTGGATTAAACATAGCAAGGCAGATTGTCCAGCTAGTACTAAGAGTATTAATCAGGGCTACTCAATCAATTCTTGCCAGTAAAAGGCACCGAGACAGCACCAAGTCTGCTAGTTCAGTCAGGCACTGCATGCCATCTGTGCAACGGGAACTGCCTGGTATGTTTCCTGAAAGATTAGAACAGTTAGAAACATGGGATCTCCCACAGGAATGTGAGAGACATCATATGTCTGGGACTTCAGTGGGAATAGGAATAAAATGTATTCATATACCAGGTTGGAAAAATTTCTGGGGGTATCTTTGTCCATACAAACTCTCTGTGGTAAGCAGACCTCTTTTTGCACCAGATCCTATCAAGTCTGTCAGTTTAGCACTAGTTTCTTTATGAACAACCTAAATTTGGAGCTGGCTGAAGGAAACTCATGTTATTCTCACAAAGCCCAGTTGAAAACACATTACACGGTTAATGCATCCATACACCACTCAGGCCTTTGTTATGTTTCTGTTGTCACTGTCAGACTGATAGGAAATTGTCCACATCAACCAAATGTTCTCAAACAGGAATCTAACAGTTCTTTTCATTTCAGTTTTTTACTGTGTTCATCACTATTACTTGGCTAAGGAATGTATTCATGGAGTAAACCAAGCAGTCAGGGAAATGCTAGTGCCTTATTTCAGGGAGAAGGCCAGAAAACTAAAAGGTCAGTCTGTGCACTGCTTGTTCACAGTGGTGAGCAGCAACTCCAAGAAGTTTTGTCCAGCCCTGCAGAACAATTCTGACAAATAATTTTAATTATGAATATATTCCTTAGCCATCAGCGTGGCTGATGTGATTTATGGTTTGGCCTAGGATCCAAGAGGTAGGCTGTTCAATGAGGGACAACGGTAAAGATGGTCTTTACCATTTAGGTGGTCTAAAACTACTGACTTCCAGCCTTGTATTTTCCTTTTTCTTTGTTTAGAATTGGCTCCCCTTTAAAAAATAAAGAAATAAAAAAATATATACATTGTGGTATTTAACGTGGACATGATATACCAGATACATGCACCATCTACCAATCACCAAACAGAAAGATGCAGCATATTGACAAAATTTAGATGGCTGAATACTTGTACCTGATTTCAAATATAAACACAGGGAAACATCTCCTCTTTGCCCCCTGCAGCAGTGTAATAGAAAAGGCTCTGAAAGGAAGCGCCAGAGCAAACATGATCCAGATGTCTATCTCTGCCTTTCTGTCATCTTAAGACTTTGCCGGGCCATTTTTTTTTTCTGGCTATATTATTAATTTTTCAGGGATGGAGAGAAAATGATCAAAAAGCTACTTGTGATTCCAGCAAAAAAGCAAACACTGAAAAGTAAAAGCTGAAGAGATGACTTGTTTGCTTTCATTTCTACACAAAATGTTTGTATTCCATTCATTGTTTTGTTTTCAGAATACTTCAGGTTTGGGAAGAAAAGCCCCATGATCTCCTGCATTAGTCACATGCTATGAGAAAAAGGAAGAATTTCAAAGTATAACTTACAGCTTTTAGTAAGCATTGTTCTTCAAATATATCCCTCACTTTGTCCACCTGCCAGTGTTCATAGTTTATGACATGTAGATGTGAGGCCTGGTTGTGCTGCAGGACATAAGAGTAATTCCCATTGGTTTCAATGGGTATTACATGCATCCTGCAGCGGGAGAGTAGGACCCTCAAGTTTCACTGAAGAGCAAATAGTCATGTAAAATCCACAGGTCCTATTCTTTCACTGCAGGATATGTTGAAGTCAATGGGAGTTACTGGTAGGATGCTGTGATGGGAAAAAGTTATAAGACAAAGCTGTTCATTCATTGTTGCATCTAGATGATTTTTTTCGAAGATCCCAGTAATCTCACTTTTTCTATAGAGAATACATTAGCTTCTGAGCGTCTTTCTTCCATTTCATAATTAAAAAATAAATAAAAAAGCTAACCCCAAAGAAAACATGTACAAAGCAAAAGCCAATGGAGGAAATGGGAGAAAATTGCATTTATGAAATCACCATGACTTTAGCATAGATGTCAAGCAACCCTTTGTAAACGACTGAAATGTGGTTATTCTCTGGAAGAGCTCTCTGCTCATGCTGGGTATCTCAGCCCAAATATCCAGCATTGCTGCTACTGATCTAAAGTAATCTAAATGGGGAAACAGAAGTTGGAAAATAGATACAGAATTTGGAATTGGTGTCTCAAACTTTTTCTTGTGGCTTGGATTTGGAGGCCGAGTTCTCATCAAATCGAAGTTTGTACCCAAAGCAGAATTCAAAGATCTACTCCTTTATTAGCATGTTATAACATGAGCTGAAGGAAAGGGTTTCTTCCCCTCCCCCTGCCTTCCCCTACTCCTCCACCCCCAAGTGCTCTCCTTGCTAGTTTAAAAGCAGAAAAGAAGTTAAGAAATCTGGGCAGTCTATCAGTTTGCTATGGTTCATTTTAGCTAATCCAGACATCCAGCACAGCAGGGGGAAAACTGCTGTATCTAGTGAAACAAGAGCATGAATAATTAAAACTCTGTTATTAATGAACTTCCAGTCGTTATGTAAATGAAACTGATTTCAAGTCTAATTTGTCAGCCTGAATTCTTTTTCTGTTCTCCTTTTGTCTAGGACAAGAACTCATCATAATGGACTTGATAATAAAACACTGGCAGACATGCTGTGTGCAGTGCCCATCTGAGTTAGAGCTTTTAGCATGGTTAATTGATACAGTTACTGCAGGATAAGTCTATAAGGCATTTTGTATGGCTTTACGTTTTACAAGCACCCCCCCCCTTTCGACAGTACCAGCTATTCTTTGCACATTCCTCATTACCGATTACCTTTACATGAGGGGTGGCTTGTAATTACTGGCTGGTAAATAGTTTCTTTCGTATTTCGTGTGTTGTTCAAAGACAGCAGAGTTCAGAAAGGTCTGTGGGAAGGGAAGTCTGTAGTTATCAAACAATGGCTAACAGTCACCAGGAGAAAAAGCTTGTCAAAGCACAAGGCTACCGAACACTTGGTCCATACCCCATTGTCTTGGGTCAGGTGTCAGTCATCATCCTGCCCACTACATTTACTTTGCTGTGAAATAACCAGTATTGAAGTTATGCAGAAAGGACGGGCACTCACTCTAGGGAAGGGGGGGGCTAAGATCCAAAGGAAACACTGAATTATAACTTTCCCACTTTCACCAAGAACAGGCAGAATCCTTTGAAATTGTCCATGTTCTATATTGATCATGCCAGTTGTAGATAGTGGAATTTATTGTGAAGTTGCTAGGGCTGAAGAGATATCCCCAGAATTTAATCTTCAAATCACGATTTTTTGAAAAAGTTCTGTTACTGCATGTCTCTTCATTTTCATCATTTTTCTCTTTTTTTTTTTTTTCCTTCTTGTCAGTATATTCAGTATATTTTAGTCTATTAGTTCAGATTTATGTTTTTGTCAGGATCAAGTATCTTTACAGGAAAAAGATGCCCATGAAAAAGATGCCTTACCTTGAGCTAATTAAGAGGTAAATAAAAGAATCACCAAAACAGGATCTTACAAGAACTTTAAAAAAAGATACAGTGTCTGCAGTCCTCTGGCACCAACCTAGGTCTGTTATCAAGGGGGGAACTGGAAACTGGCCATTTTAATCACCAGAGAACTGTGAAGTAAGAGCTCTTGGTTTTATCCTCTGTCAGAAACAACCCATTTCTTTGTTTGCCTTTTGTTCTTTGGGAATTCTCTTTCTTTCTTCTTCTTCTTTTTTTTTTTTTTTACTTTTTCTTTTTTCCTCTTTTTTTCCTTTCTTCCTTTTTTGCTTTTCCTACTTTGAGTGTGATCTTTTTGTGTTAATTTTCTTTTATAAGGCTTGCTGGTTCTACTCATAGGAAATTGAATAGAGGTGACAAATTCTATGTAGAAGGGGGAAATGTTACATCTCAAAGGTTTATTTTCTAGTTTTTCTTTTTCCCTTCACCGTAGGCTTTCTTCTGTGCCATCTTTGCGCAGAGATCTAATATAATGGGAACCCTTAGAATTACCTTCTGAGGTGTTTTTAAAGTAGAGTGCTCTACTGGCCATTCTTTAGCCCGGTGGGCCAAGTCAGAGGTCTACATGTTGTTGTGGGAGTGGGAGATCTGAGGCAAAACGTGCAGGCCTGGGAGCTGGAAGGACTTCAGGCAAGAGGAGGACAAGAAGTAGGTGGTGAGCATAGAGAGAAGGAGCGTTTCCTTCAAATGGTGATGCTGGGACAACAGCAGTAGCAGAAACCTAGGAAATGATGAATTTGTGGGTAAGGGTAACAGCAAAAGCAGAGCTGAGGCATGTAGGAAAGTAAGCAGGGACAGAAGGCATGGGAAGCTGGCCAGGCAGAGAGCATACAGCAGGAATTTTTCTGCACTGGTGGCAGACTTTACAGCAACGGGGACCTGAGCGCATTGATTTCTCTTATACAGCTTCCTCAAGGACGTTGTTGAAAATGCAGATTTTTTTGCAATTGTTACGTGTTAAGTCTTAGCAGGATTTTAAAGAAATTGTTGTTAACTGGAATTACTTTTAAATAAAGCTTTTGCCCTGAAGTCATATTTATTTGTCTCACCAGTGCTAGCACACAGAGGCTGGACGTAGACTAGTGCTATGCGATAAGGGGACAGAGGGGTCCCTCCAGGCTCCTGGGGCACCTTTCTGTTCTTGGGCCAGCTTGCCCCGCTCAGCCTCTGAGCCCGCTGGAGCTTGGCTGGAGCCTGCAAGGGGAACGTCCGTCTGCCGAAACCCTGCACCGCTGGGAGGGCTCCTGAGCGCGGCCTCAGCCCGGCGTGTGGTGTGCTTGGCTGCGGTGCGCGAGTCAGTGCCCAGCAAGACTCCGGCCTGCCGGGAACGGGCACGAGTGCGCCAGGGACAAAAAAGGTCAGACACCGACCTCAGGCTTTGCTTAGGGTGGCTGCTGGGGACATTTCGGTTCTCTTTCTTTACTTCCCCGTGCAAATTGTAAAAGGTAGTTGGGGAATACTGTGCAGTTTGTGGCAAAGGAGAAAGAAGTTTTAAAGCAGCTCCTTTCTGTCACACCTCGAGCTGGGAACCGCATGATGCTTTGAGCATTCTGTCAAAGAAGCATAGTGTACTCAGAGTGCGTTAAAACTGCTGTGGGAACATTACTGGTTGAGAATATCTATGAGATGTATATTTGGAGGGTGTCTTTTAATATCTGCTAGCCTGACTTTATTATTTGTACAACGATAAGACCTAAAATAAATAAGATACTTGCTGAAGCTTTAAAATGTTCTTGCAACATAAACATAATGTAAAATCTAATTTAGTTCTAAGGCTAGAGCTGAAAAGAAGCAAAAAGAGGGGAATGGAGGGAAAGAGGTTCCATGTTTCAGGAAAACAAGTTTCGTATTACACAAAGCAGGTGTTTATAGAATGCTTCTTTTTAATTCAGTGTAGCTAATATCCCAGTTTATGTTGTTTGGAGTAATAACAGTGTAACACAGAGCCCTGGCAAAGATTTGCAGGTTTCCTTTAGGTCAGTAACAGTTGCTATAAACACGTTGGGCTATTTTTTTTTATTATTATTATTCTACTCCATCTACATCCTGCAACTTGGGGGGAGGGGAAGGGGAGAGAGTTAACAGTTTTTACAGTTTAGGCTTTTCTTTTTGTCACAGTTAAACTAAATATACACAGGTGGCTAGGTGGCACTGTGGATTAATGTACTTCTGAATTAATGTGTCTAGAGTGGCTTGTATCACAAAGTGAGCAAATCTGAAGTGCAAGCTTGCTTCCCCTCCTGATTCACTGTTTATGCAGTTGTGTTTGAGTTGTATTATTATTTGTATTAAAATCGTAAGTCCAAAAGAATGAGCACTGTAGGTCATGCAAGAAGTAAATTGATGAACCTGTGTTTTGGAGGTGTATATTGCTTTGCAGTCACTGTGCTGAAGCTAGCTATTTATTTAAACTAACAAAGAAAAAGCCACCTGAACTGTAAAAACTGTCTACAAAAAAAAAAAAAAAATCCGTTATTGGACATAGATTGAGTAAATAACTAAATAAAACAAGTACTTCTCCAGCACTGTGGCACTGAGAGCACTACAGGAACACTCCAAGGCTGGGAGCTGCGGGTTTCTGTTGTTCCTGCAAGAAATGTTCAGAATTGGAGGCTGTAACCCTGCTGAAATCCAACCACGCCAAGCCAACAGGCACCCATTGCACAAAGCTGTGGACAGGTTATGCCTCTTTGCAAACAGTTTCTTAATGTAAATATTATAGTTTTTTTTCAAGGGTGGTCCTTCTACTGCAGTAATCAGTAACCGTAGCTTAAACAGCAACTTGGTAGAAGTTCCTGATTGCTGCAGTAGTGTCTAACTAAAGCCAGATGAAACTCCCTTATCTAAGGAGATGTTCCACCCATTTAAAATACTTTGCTCGTCTAAGAAATAGAAAGAAAAACTCATATAACCAATAGAAATCAATTATTGCACATTCTCAGCCTCCTCTAGTCAACTCCAGAGGTAATAATCACTATAGGGATTTCTAAAAGGTAATTACTGTATATTGCTTAATTATAGTTTATTAAGATCAAACATACTTAAGTATTTAGTTGATGTAACAGGAAAACACAGTCTGTGTTTATAGTTTTAAATGCAAACAGTGCAATCTGCACTGAGGCTTTGAAAAAAAAAAAAGTGGTTTTTTAGGATACAGCAGTTTAGATGTCAAGACTACTGAATTAGCCACCTTCCCCTTTGAAATATAAAATACAGTTTCTGTGACCTGAGGCAACAGTGCTTTATGATGCATGATATGTACTCATCGTTGCTACTTTCTAGTAAAGTTGAATGTTGTAACAGAGGGGAACTGGCAAGGTACAGAGTATTAACTGCAAGATATTCTATCATGTGTACTATTAGTCAAAGATGTGTACTGTTAAAGAAACATCTTTGTGAAGAATTAAGTGCCTGTAAAAAGCAAACTGATTAAGAAAGAAGTACCTAACATCTGACTAGATCTATTTTCCTTAAACTGAAAACGAAAGCTGCCACTTCTGCTAAAGGCCCTTGTAGCCAAGAGATTTCACAACAGTGCAGTTAAAGCCTAGCTAATGAATGTAAGTTACTTCGGTGGATTTTAGCTGACTTTGAAATTAAAGTCTGAAAGCACTGGATGCTGCTAGCAGAGCTAGACTATAGCAAAATGGACTTAATAAACTCCATTGTGCAGTTAGATCCCTAGTGAGATTTGCCTTCCATCCATGACCAATTGGTATTATTTTTTGGTGACTGGTACTTTTGTCTGTGAGACTGGGATTTCTGGGAGTGATTAGCACTTTTCAGCTGTGATTGACAGGTTGTAGCAGCAATGAGACAATAGGAGGAATCATTAGGAATTCAAATGCAGAGTTTTGTTTGCATGCTTTAGGACTGATTTGAGTAGAAGTGAAATCTAGATATGAGGGCAGATATCAGCTATTATTTCATTCATTTTTATAAAATGCAAAAAAGATGAAAATGCATTGAAAGAAAAACTGGAAAAGAGGATAGACAATAAGGTCATGTGATTGTTGAACAGGATTCTCCTACTACATCAGTCCTCCTTTTTCCTGGGGAGTCCTCTCTGTGTTTTTTTACGGGTGTTTTAAGTATATGTCAGAAGTAAAATGCTGCTTTACACCTTTTAGAGTTTGTAGTTGAAACATTTTCCTCATACTGAAGAAAAAAAACACATGCAAGACAGCAAAATATAGTCTCATTTTCCAGAGGAAATGCATATATTGGTGTTGTGGTGAGGCTTGATAAAACTGTCTCCGTTGCATCTAAACAAGAGACCACAGGGAAATAATTATAGTGACTGATTCCAAGCATTGACCAGCAATTGATAATTGGCCATAAATAATTAGGAAATAATGCCATGTCAGTGGTGTAAATTATGTAAATGTAGTAGCTGTGTCCCTAGATACTGATTCTGAGTGCCTTATAAGCGGTTTTTTTTTAATTCAGATTATAAATTTAATATACTGTACATGACAATTTAATCTTGTTTGGCATCAAAGCTACCAAGATAATACAGAATTATACAAGCCTAATCAAAGAGGGAAAAATCAGATGAACATCATTATTTTGGAGAGCTGGTTTAATGGGAGTTGACATTTTCAAAAGAGCATGGATTCTTTCTTTTCTTTTTTTTTTTTTTAGACAACAATTAATCTGAACTAGGTTTTTGAAGCAATAGGCTAACAGAACAAAACACTGACTGAAATCAGAAATGTGAAAATGCATTTGATATCTTATAAGGTGTTAAATATTTAAAGTCTGATTTTGTACAGCCTATAGTGTTTACATAAAACAATCATGGTTCTGGATTTTTCTTCAAAAATTGTGTGCTCTTTAGGGCAGGGGCTATATTTTTGGCATATGACTAACTTCTGAAGTTTTCATCATCTTTTCTGTTGATATCAACAGAGGTCTGTAACAAGGGTATTTGTTATCTTAAAAAGGTCCTATTATAATCAAAAAATATATATTACCTAGCATAAACTGCACAGAAATTTGTAAAGGCTACCAAAAATAAATTTTAAGGAACAACAGGGAAGGCTTCTGTGAATGATTCAGGTCTATGCAATTTGTTTTTTTTTTTTTTTTTTTTTTTTTTTTTTTTTTCCTGGCAGATGTGCTGAAAGGTGTTCCAGAATTACTCAGCTATTGATGGAATTTAGTTCTGGTGATATTTTATCCCACACACTACATGATGTTCACAAGATTTCCATTTTACTACGTACAGTGTACAAAATGCCTGATATTTCATTACTAAGAAATAGGTATTGTCATAAAGTCAGTTAGTTCCTGGGTGGCAATGCAGTGTAATTTGAAAAAGCTTGTAAAAGTGCCAGCTAAGGCATTCTGATGCCAAGCTGATGAACCCAAATATATCTGGCTCTAGCACAGCGCACAAACACACGGAGCAGAGGTGCTGCAGTGTGGTGCATCTGCATTAGTGTGAGAATGGCTCCAACTCTCCCCTCCTACCTTCAGATTTTCATTCTTATTAACTGGATTTTGTCACCCAGAATAAACAGAGCCTTTGAATTTGCTTTTAATATTCAGCATGTATTTGTCTCCCACCGAAGTCAGTAACGTGCATTAAGGGCTTTGCTGATTCAGGACCCAGAGGGATGTGGTGACACCAGCATTTGCGCAGTAAGGACAGCAATACTTAGGATGAACAGATAAGGTGGAAAGGGGTGGTGGATGTGGGGTGGAGGGACGAGCAAGAAAGACCCATTTGTGAAAATGCTGCAGTTACCGTCCGGTGTCCTGCCAGCCCAGCTTGGCGCACCTGCTGTTGCTGTGTGAGCAGCAGCTCCTGCTGCTTCTCGAAGTGAAGCCGCCCTGCCTGTACTTGCCTGGCAGCGCTGCTAAACACTTCTGCTTTCGGTCCAATTAGAACAAGATACTTGCCAAAAAAAAATAGCCGGCACTTCAACATCAACATTATTTAAAAAGAACAAAAAACCACCAAACTCGCCTGCCAGCTCAAGCCTCCCCCCCGCCTTTCTTTTCAGTGAAGAATAATTCTAAACTCAGACCTATTCTAAGCATGATTTTTTTCTTTTAATTTCAGTGCATTTCCTCCTTTTTCTTTTGTGTGGTCTTATTCATACCTCTTATTAAGAAATAGCTAGTTGTTTATTCTTATTTTTTTTCTTATGGGAATTAGTTTTTCTGAAAAAAAAAAAAAGTCTGACTACTACTTCTGCTCCTTCTACAATAGGGTCTAGACACTCTAAGGCAACTAACTAGGAAAAAAGCATCAGCATGATATAAAATAAGGTAATTTTTAAATAACTCCAAGATAAAGTGGACATATGGCGTGAGATAAAACATGTAACCTAACCATATAGATATTTGGATTCATACCGCCTTTCTCTGGCTCTGACAGTGCTCTGTATGGGGAGATAAGGGCAGACTTATAAGGCTATGATTCAGTAGAGGCTATTTCGACAAGTTTCCACTCCGAGGTTCTGTTCATCAACCTCCAATTAGCACTTCATCGCTTTCAGCTTTGTGTCACCCAGCTGGCTAGAGGAAGATGACACCTCCAACTTGAACTGGGCTTTTTTCCATTTTCTTGGAGCTCATCAAGACATGTGGTGCTTTCTTAAAGTGCAGCTGGTGCTGGCACTTTCATTGTAAATTTAAATCACTGTGTTTGGAAAAAGGTGATAAGAACAGTTTGTTTCATGTCCCTGGTGTTTAGCCTGAGGCAATTCCCAGCAAATATATTCAAGGCTCCTTCTGGTTTGATCTGCTATACTTTTTTATTATTATTATTAATAACAATAGTAGAAAATATGCGCCTAAAAGAATACCCTGCTCAGTGTATGAATTTGTTCCCACAGTCACTGAAGTTTAAAAGAAAACAAAAACACTTTAAACTTCAATTTAGATAAATAGCAAAAATATGAACTTTGTCTCTGTTTATGTTTGTAGAAGGGGGAGTCAGGTTTTTGCAAGTTTTTTTTCTTTCCTCAAAACTTAAATGTTATGGAGAAAAAGATACATCATTTTTCTCAATTGTACATTTCACTCTATTGCTCATGTTATGAAGTAAACCTATAGTTTATTATGCATTTATTCTGCCTATACAGTTATATTATTTATGAAATAATGCAAATGAACAGTGGTTTGTAATTATATTTTGTATTCCCAAAGAATCCCAAAGTACTTATGTTTATAGGAACATGTCTACAAAGACAGCTTCCAACACTTTTAGTTGTCCATTATACTCTATTCATACATGCTTATTTGTGTCCATTCATATCGTTAAGATCTGAAGGTATAATGATTAATTGCTACATTTTCCTCATTTTAAATTTTGTGTGCCAAAATGAGTACAGTATTAAGAAAATGTATTAAGAAGTTGCACATTGACTTTTCTATTCTCAAAATTCCCACATTACTATGTAAAGCTTTCTTCTGAATATGTACCCCATATTCACAATGAAAAATACAGAATCAACCAAACTACAGAGATTCCATCTCAAGAGGGCAGCTATTGTATATTTACCTAGGCAAACTTGGACACTTTTCAAACCCACAAGTTAAAAAAAAAAAAAAAAAAGAAAAAAAGTTTATTTGTGCTATAGAGTAGAAATAAAAAATCATGGTTGTTAGTCTTTTTTCCTTTCTTTCAATATTTTTACTAATTCTTATCAGATGCCAACATAACCTTTAGAAATAAAATTCATATTAACAAAACTTCTATCAATTTTTTACTGGGCTTTCCTGATTTGCTGCTGTGCATTTTAATGCTGTTTAAGATGTAGGTCACAAGTACTGCTGCACCACAATAAATGGCACTAAAGGTCTAAGAGCATTTTATAACGACTCAACAAGCAGAGGGTTGTGCCTCTCTTCCTCCAGTGAGGCAGAAATGAAAGTATACATGTGAAAAATTTAGCTAGATCCAACTTTTAAAAACGGAGCCAACACATTGGCTTAGATCTAATTTTACATTCTGACTGATAGTTCTGGTATAAATTCCCATATTTTCATTGCTATAGAAATTAAACTCTGATTTCTGTATGTATGGAGAAATGAAACATATGTAGATAATGGCACAATCCTGTTATTTATGATATTCCATTTTTCTATAAATATAGATGTTCAGTGATTATCAATAGAGCTGCTCGTTAATTCAGACTTAGATACAAAATGATGCCATTTTGTCTTAATATTTGAAAACCTAAAAATATCTCTCTAGCTCTCTGAAAATCTGTAGTTTAGCATTTGCATTCGGTAGTTTATTGCTGTAGGAAATATTTCAAACAGAAGAAACAAATCGTCCCATCAAAGTACTCTAATGATTTAGAAGACCTTTTTTTTTTTTTTTTTTTCCAGCGAACCAAATAGTAGGAAAGAAGTTTAATGAAAGATGTAGTATTGTGTTCCCACTGAAGGTGGGAAATAACTGATTATTTCACTGAGTTTTTGAGAATCAGCCGTGTTAGGAATAATATCAAGCTCAATTGCAGCCTTGCAGAATTGATGTCCCCTTTACTGCATCCCCTATACAAATGGTTTTACATTGTGAAAGGTTTCCTTTAATGATTGTTTGCTGCTCTAACAAACTAGCTAATTGTCCACTACTCTATTCATCTTAATTCAGACTCATTACCCTTCATTTTTCCTCCCTACTCTACAGCAGCTACTGCTAGGGCCTCACACTGCTATCGTATCCAGCAACGTAAAACGATTTTGCTGTAGTGCCACAGGGAGCTTCCTTGTGCTGGCTGCCAAGTAGATATGAAGTAAATGGGCTATCTCTATTCCATGTACTTCAAAAGCTCTTTCTGGAGCTTTCACTGCTACCTTCCCACCCTAATACCCAAATTCCCACTTGGCAATTTCCTCTGTCTTGTTGCTCACTGTCCTACTACCCCTGACCTGAGCTACCCACAGGGCTCTCATGTTAACCCTCCTCCTCCTCCTCCTCCTCATCCTCCCCCAGGGTTTTAGAGGTTGGCTGTGGGCCCAGATATATCCTAGAGAGACAACTGTGACACAGGGTGAGGGGGGTTGACTTTGAGCCCCTGGCTTCTGCCTTCTTCTGTGCAACACCACATGCCCAGCCTAGCTGGTTTAGCACGTGGAGGCACAGAGCGCAGCGGGAGCCTCTGCGCTGATCAGCAAGTGCACCCGGTGCAGTTCTGTGGACAGGGAGTTTGAGGCAGTCGAGTGCACGAATCTCACGTTCACTGTGCGGGACTTGACAGGCCTGTCTCTCCTTTGCCTCCATCTTGTCTTGGTTTTGTGCCATTGGTAAACAGCTGTAGATGGCAATTTCCCCAATTTCCAAACAGAAGATTAGTTAGATTCGTCGTGCTCCCTGAATTGGTGCTGCTTTTACATCTCTCAGCAGCTTTCAGAACAAAGGTATTTTGTAACCTTTGTGGCTGTAGAAATAGCTATGTGAATAAAATTTGCTTGCAGTCATCATGTATTTTGACTCTCCCTACGTAGTGCGCAGCAGTCAGTCTTTCTGAGTATGGCTAATACATACGCTTGGATGGAGAGGTCTGCATGCATTGGCAATTGTTGATAAATGAGGATCTTCTTATTAAGTGGGGATAAGACTTTTCCTGGTGCGGGCCCAATTCTCTACATAAAGACAGAGAAGAAAGGGATGGTAACATGGGCTGTTAGTTGCTAGGCACTTGATTCATCCTTAGACCTCAAGGACTCGGTATGGAGAACAACTGAGATAAATAATTTCTGTTGGCTGTATCATCTCTTGCTTTTGCCAGAAAGTGTCAGGTTTTCCTTGCATAATAATAGCACTGATGGCAATTATTACATTCCACTATGCTTGGTACAGGGTATCCATGTGTCTATACACAAATGTATATTAAATAGAAAAGACAATGATCATGAAAACGTTTGTGTGAGCCAAACCCCATCAGATAAACAGATATGTTTTTTTCAGTGTAATTCAGCATTGCAATGATAACCCAGCAATAAAACCAATATAAGTACAGATATAAAGGTATGAAACAACATATTGTCAGAAGCAATAAAAAAGATTTAGCAATGTGTAAACAGGATAGATCAGCAAGAGGCCAAGCATGGCAGTGGTTTATTATACGCACCTACCTACTGAAAGCCATACTGAGCAGAATATAAAAGAGAAAACTGTTAAATTTGTGATGGCTGTTTTTATTATTCTGCTCTTTAAGAGGGATCTAATTTGGAATTTGCATTCCACAAGAGTTCTGGGGCTTTTGTGAGTCTGATTTTGAGAGCATTTAGCATTTATGTAACACTTAATTCATCAATGTACAAACATGAGCTTTAAGGTGTAAAAGTGGCTCAGATGAAATACATGAAGGTACGCTGCTGTGCTCTAGGTTAGTACAGCACTAAACAAGAAATGGGCATAGAGATATGTCCCTTGTCCCCATGTGCAAGAACCAGCTTTGGTTTAGCTATGTGCAGCTGCTGTTCGCTGCTCTGTATTGGCAGCACAAACCTCCCTAAAGCCATTGCAGAGATGTGGGACGACAGTAAGACAATTGCTGCTTTTGCTCTCTTTCGTGTAGCAAAGCTAGTGTAGTAGTCAGGAAAAAAAAGAAAGATCAGTAACTGCATGCTTTCCTGAAGCTCTTTCTCAGCATGCATTTGCTCAGAGCTCTAGAATGCAATCTTACCAGTCCTGGCATTAGCAAAATAAGGTGACACATTTATGCGTTATGAGATTGGCTTAAAAATCATGAATTAAAGAACCAGAGGAAAAAAAAAAAAAAAAGTTGTATTCCTTTTTTATTATTATTTGCTTTCATTTTTATGAACTTTTAGGATATAGTAGGATCATATTTTCCAGCTTTTTCTGGGCTGATATTTTCAGAAGCTGGTGCTCTGAAAAACATTATTGTGAAATCTGTCTCATGAGTCTTCAGTGCACACTGCAGCTGAGCAGGGCCACATGCTCCTGTGGCTTCTGGGACAGTGCAGCCTTTGCCATAGTCACTGCCCTTCTGCCTTGTCTAAGCAAGGCTGTGTATTTCTGAAACCTTTGGAGACCTCATAGAAAACCTGAGTATTACTAGTTGTGGTGGACAGTTAAAAGAAATACACTAAAAGCATAGATTTCCCATTATTTTTCATCTTATGGCTTGCTGAGCATACACACAATAGTGAAGAATCTAGAGAAAATGGGTATAACTGAACAACAGAATAGTAATAGTATTATGGCCTTAATTGTAGTCTTTAATGTGTGACGATTTTGAAAGAATTAAATTGAGAGCAAACACCTTTGACATGTGGAGATGCATGGTACTTAGGGTACACTTTATGTAAAACCACTGGACAATGAAATCTTGGTCTAGTTCAAGTCAGCCATGCGGATTTCTGTGGGACCAGTAAACCTTCCAACCAATAAATTTTTTGATAGTTTAGAACATGTTCTATTCTATTCTTCTGCTCATGGATTATATTATGATATTTTTTACTGTGATCTGAGGTGCAGGAGAGTATAGAGTTTATTTTCTGAGAGAAGGATGAGAGGGAGTTGTTTGTGTTTTCTCTAGTAATACTATCTAAAGCAGAGCGTGGAGCGTGCTCTAGTTAGATGTGATGGTCTGATGTGTTTTACATGTATATGTCATGCTGGGGAATTACTTCTACATCTACAGATGAGGATAACTCCTCTCTTTCCCTGCATTGTTTTGCTCTTAGTGAAGCTAAGGTTCTGCGAATAAAAACCTAAATGTTGAGTGTTTAGCTGTTCTGTGCATTTTCAGTCTGTGTATAAAGATAAGTATTCTTAGTTATGAACTCCTCCTGTTTCATAATGTTTCTTGCAAACTAGAAACAAGTAGTAATGGCTTAACTGTGCCAACAAAGCACTTCACATGGGGCACAGGTTTGGAAATGAACTTCAGCACAGACCTTGTAGACATCTGAACTCTATAAATCCACAGGTGTTTAAGTAGCCCTAAGGGCTAGGTCAGATAGCAGACTTGTTGCAGTATGACTTTACAAGGATTTAGTACTGTGTAAACAACACTTGCAAGGTTTTCTCTTTACTGCTGAGTAAAACCAGTAGCAGGAAGAGCCACCTTTGATTTTTGTACCATAAAAGGCATAGTGCTCTTTTATTCCGTAAACCGTGTTTGCTGGACCATTTTTGAGCAATCCTAAAGATTAAATTAAACTTTCTTAGCACGCATGTTTTAAGATGAGAAGATATAAAGTGTAACGTTCTTGAAAAGAAATTGCAGGGTGACTGGAGAGTTTGTTTTGTGCTTTCTTTATGTTGCTTTTGTTTGTTGTTGGTTTTGGTCTTTGTTTTTGGGGGAAGCATTCAAGTCATTCTGGAGAAGATAAATTAGACTGTTTTTATATGCTCATGCAGCATGCAGATCTTAGATCTGTGCATTTCCACCTAAAGTAATTGTTGTTGTTAAAGATTTTGTAAGCAGATGGGCTTCTTTCTCAGTAAAGTAACCCCAAAGCATAAGCTAGCTTGCAGTTATAAGAAATCCTGCTGAATTGGTGTTGGGGGCGGGGGGAGCCTGGCTAATGCAGAGTGCTGAGAACAGTGTTCTATTTTTACCCCAGAATCTGGTCTGCTGCAGTGAAGGATTTCCATCAGTACCTCAAAAAAAAGACAAAAAAGATACTAAATGACTCCCCAGAAGAGTGTGGTAAAACAGCTTAAATGGGGAAACTGGATCCTGGAGAGGAGGAGTAAGGAGCTGAAAGGAGCAAAGCAGTTCAGAGAGGGAAAACAAGATAACCGGAACCCGAGTGGAGTACAGTAATTAGGAACTGGAGAAGGAAATTGAAATCCTTAGGGAATTCACTATCTGAGAAAGGAACTGAGAGAAATCCATTGAGGTTTATGAGAGGACAATTACTCCAAAAGCTTAATTAACTTGCATACAAAGCTTGGTTGAGACTCCTCCTTGTCCTTGTTTTTACACAAGTGTATGACTTGAGAAAATACAAACCTTTTCTTTAGTAGTAAACACAAGCTTATCGATCCCTGTATTAGTCTATAGGAGTGATAGCTAACGATTAATTCAATCATGTTTTCCTTTAGCATTTTGGTTTCTGCTCTTCTGCCCCTTATTGTTTAGTTTTAAAGGTATTTTGAGCATGGATAATACTGCTGGGATTTAAGATGCATCAATTGCCCAAGTTATTTAAATAAGTTTTGCTGTAGCTAACCACAGTATTTAGGATACGTGAGATTTTCTTGTATAGTCAGCATAAAGGTTTGCAGGAGTCTGTTGCGGAGCTTGTGACAGATGTTTGCTGAATTTTGAGGGCAGAGAGGGACAGAGAGACAGTTTTCATTACCTTCACTCTGCCCTGGATTGTGCTTTCTAACAGAAGCCCAGTCAAGTTAGTGCTGTGTGGCCTTTCTGCTGGGCTGAAGCGTTGCCGCAAATGTACGCATTGAATCTGGTGTTTTTCGCGTCCTCGAGCTGTCAGCTCTCTTGACATCTGTCTACTACTCCGAAAGTCAGAGTTTCCTTTCTCAGTCAATGACTGCCCGTAACGTAGACAGAGGTATAACTTCCATCGATTCAACTTAACTGAATTACTGAAAATGTTTCTTGGAATATGATGAGGAGAAAATCTTTGCACTTAACTGCATATTACACAAATTAATTCTATGGAAACATCCCTACGGCTGCATAAACCAGAAAATCTCAGTGCTGAGCGACTTCATGAATTTAATGGCATAGTATATATATCATGCAGAAATTTTGTCTTCTGTCAGAGAAATGATCAGATTACATATCCTGTAGTTCCCAAATATATAGACTGAGAAAATTTTCATCTTCTCTGGAACTGGTCTCAAATTATCAGACCATTCAAAAGAGTCAGAATTAAGTCTTGTTTTTGTCAGACTGAACCAGTTCATCACTTTTCTTTTTTTTTTTTTTTTTTTTTTTTTTTTTTTTTTTATGTTTGTTTTTTAAAAA
>VXAA01004785.1:75280-132655 GCA_013399115.1 Anseranas semipalmata | reverse complement strand
GTGCTTATCCATTTCTTCTCTTTTTTTTTTTTTTTTTTTTTTTTTTTTTTTGGTATATATGATGTCATCTTAGAAATGTGTTTTGAATCGTTGTAAGCCAAGAATTTTATTCCTGTCTTCTCTCCCCCACCCCCACCCCCCCACCATTCTTCAGGTTATTTCAAAAACCTGTCTCTTTACAAATCACATTATGTTTGTTGTATGCATTAAATGAAAGGCTTTCAACTTCCAGAGAAGGCTGTATGAAAATTTGTCTTGTGTATACATCAGCTAGCATCCTACCTAAGTGCGGTGAATTTGGTTTATATTAATTACAGGGTGCATTTGACTGTGTCTACATGATAGACTAACAATTCCAAATCACATCGTATGCAAATGAAAGGAAATCATTTTTCCATTTTATAGAATAAGTGAGAAATACAGTGTATTCTGAAAAGAAGTATAAATACAGGTATGCCAGAGCTTTGCTAGTCTGTAAATCCACTCTCACTTAAATAAGAAAAGCTACATGAAATTGAATTGTTACAATGTTTAGGCATGGTATTGTGATCTTTTTTGCTCACTTCAAAGCAGAGTTCTCAGTCTAAAAACTGCACATTAAAGAATATACAGAAAAACATAAACTAGTACTTATTTTTTTAAACTGGGCACAGGGACATTTTTATTCTACATTAGCCAAATAGATTTATGGAGAGATGCAAGGAACAAGTGTATCTAGATCTCATCTGGGTGTTCCACAGTGGTTTACCTGAATATTTTTTTGATGTTTCAGTGATTTTTTTTTTCCTTGTCATTTTGCTCTCTTCGTTAACGTAAAATCCTGTTCATGCATCAACCTCAAGTTCAGGAGAGAAAAATTGTAGCAATAAGAATTTGCTGGTACTTAAAAGAAATTCTCAGGTTCAGCAGGATTTACTAACAGCTTAGGTCTACAGTCTCAGCCTTTTTTAAAATATATATAGAGAGGTAAATTATTTAATAGACACGCAGCAAAACTGGATAAAAAAAATTGAAGTCTCATCTTCATCACTGGCATTTCATATGCTTGACTTAATTGTAAAGATCTTGGTGGTCTCAAACGTTAATGTAATTAGGGCTATGTAAAGTGCCTACTATAAATGGTGTGTTCATGAGTTGAGTACTTTAACAAGGGCTGAGGTTTGCTGTATGCTGACTTTGTTGTAAAGCAGCCCATGGAGAGCTAGTACAGGGATGTTTTGCATTTCTCCCCAGGTACACCAGAGCTGAACTCAGTACTGTTTTCATCGCAGAAGTGGAGGTGTGGCATTTCTAATGGGGATAAATATAATTGGTAGACCCTCCTGGATTTGCTGGCTGTTAATATGGGTTGGCCCCATTATCTGGTGTTGCTACTGTCCCTTTCGGTTGGAGATATTCTGCAATCCTCTGTCAAGAATAAACATGTTGCCTCCCCTGCAAAGCTCTTTCCCCTCAGCTTTTCAAGAGGGACTAGCATTTCGTGCTCTGTTTTTCAGAAATTTCTTGCTTGGTTAGGTAATCAGGTTGTTGGCTTTCCAGTAGAAGTAAAGGGCCTAAAAATGGTTAAAACTACCGAGACACATTGAAGAGGAGATTAAAATATTCCTACTGCACTGTGCGGCTGTGTACTTAAAGAGCCAGAGCTTCATGTGGTGAGTGGCTTTAACCATGAAATGAGCAAGCTGCATTGCACAAAGGTTTAGCAATAAGGCACACTTTCATTAGGAAGAAAGAGAAATATAAATGCAAGACAAGAGAAAATGTTTCTCAATTGGAAGAACGTAATATTGCATTTATATGTATTTTGCATAACGCCCCTGACCAGAAAAATTGCAAGGTGTCTATGCTGTTCTGAAATATAGCACTGCTGTTCCTCTGATTTCTTCTCTGTACTTCATTGGCTACCTGCTTATCTTTAACTTGATGTTAAGAATTTTGTCTCATGAAAGATTAAGATAGAATTCCACTTTTCTACTTTTATCCATGTTTCTCAGAACCATTTGCTTTGTACAATACATCAAAGTCCAAATAAGGTTGAGACCATTCCTTGAAGTTTTTGGAACCATGTTCATGCTTATTATAAAAACCACCATAAAAATTAAAACTGGATTTCCAGTCCTCTAGTGAGATATGGAATAAGGAATTCAAAGATTGATAGATCTTTAAACCAAAAGAAGCTGTAGTCGCCGCTTCTCATCTCCAGGATAACCAAGTCACAAAGGCAGCGAGCCCTGTAATTTATGGTCCAGTTTAGTTGCACCTCTAATTAAAAGCAAACACAAAGTGTGTTTGTAAATTCCCTTCTTTTGAATGAGAACAGGCAAACCCTTTCTTAAATAACTACTCTTTCTTCACACAAGTCGCAGCTCTCTTTCTGAGAGCTCTGAAAAGAGCTGAAGTTAGTTGATAGAAAGTGGCTCCCGATAACTAATTCTAGCAGGGAGGTCACTGCCATTTCAGTCTTTTGTGTTGTCATTCTATTTTTTAAAAGACAAGGAGAAATCAGAATGCTAATCAACAGGGTCCGCTAGAAAAGGCTATTTAAAAAAAATTAGTAAAATGGTAGGCAGAGGTTTTAGTGTCAGTGGCCATACTAAGGGAACTGACAAACTGTTCTGTTTTAATAGACAGGACCCGAAACCAGTTATGTATTCATTTAAGATTTCTAGTTTCAAAAGTAGCAAAATGAGTTATCTTATGCTTTGGAGGTCATTATATACTGCTTGCTATTCTAAAGATTGTCTCTACTTTTTTAGAAGAGTCTTCTTTTTATATAGGCATTATGAACAGGTTATTCCACCAACCTGATTAGAGAAGTTCTGTTTCAGTGTTCATTAACAGTATTTTTGAAACAAACATGGTAAGGATGTTTTTGATTCCCCAATACTATTTTTCATTAATGTTTTAAAGGTTACTTTCTTGTGAAAAGACTGCACTCAAATATTCAATGCAATTCTCCAACTGCTCCCTCTGCATTCGTCTGTGCTTAGTTCTCTCTTGCTACGGTGTCATCTTGCTTATTTTCCGTTACTGTTGTAGAAAATGGTCTTTTGGCAGTCACCAGTGCTGTTTTAAACCTGGTGTGTACTTGTAAAACCACAGAAAACTGGCATCCCATTAAAAAAATGAAGCATGCGCATCATTATCACTGTGCATGCGAAACTTGTTATAAAAGGCCAGTACTTCATTTGAGAGAACAATTTAATTGAATTTTGATGCAGCTAAATAGCAACTTTGTTTAAATCAAAATGACCTTGTGTAAATGTACTTCAGAAATTCACCCAGGTAAAAGAACAGGTACAAGAATTCAGTAACTGCAGTGTATTTCACGAGGTTGTATTTTCAGCAAATTGATCACAATTTTGCCCTCATTTTTTCCATGTATGGGGGGGGGGAGTAAATTAACAATTTCCATTTTTAAAATGTTCTTGCTTTATAAATTAGTTCCCTTTCTTTCAGCTTTTATACTCCACGCTCCAGATAATAAATGTGCTCACAAAAGACTTGTCTGAAATAATGAAGCTGTTAAAGAACATTGTAATTTTTTACTTTAATAAAATTAATCTGGCCCTGTAAACCATTGGAAGGCAAACTTGCTCTTAGAATGCATCACGGTACCACAGTTGTGACACTGATAGATAACTATTAACTCCTTTTAAGCTTTAAAATGCTTCAGAATGCCAGAGTAAAGAATCTAAAACTGCAGATCTTATTCAAATGAATCAGGATAGAGCAGATGGTTGAAGAAGGCACACAAGCAAGAAGTAAATCTCCTGTTCTCCCTTTCTGATTGCTTTGCCCACAGAGGAATAACGATTCAAAGAAAATCAGTAATCATGGCGGATGTCATTAGCATATTCCCAATAAGGGAGCTTACATAAAAATTCCCAGAGAAAATGAATGGCTGCTGGTATAGATCAGTGTGCAAACAGTGCATTTCCAGCTGCCGCCCGAAACATAGATTTTCCAGGACGTTTAGAAATTAAGTTTGAAAAGCTGAATTAAGAATCACAGGTTTGCTTCGAGGAAAGATGGATGTTTTATTAATTAACTAATACAGCTACATTTAACACTCTTGTCAGTTGTAATGCTGAACCGAATAGCCACAAAAAAAAGTTCTGTGTTTAAAATTAAGATATCAGCAAGCCTGCAATAAAATATAGGGAGAACCTTCTGCTGCTTGGCTGTTTCTGTCTGGAGAGGAGTGTGTAAACTGCTGTAAATCCCTTCCCCGACATGTTTTCTGATTGCATTATTGTAAACGCATGTGGTAAATGTCCATTTCCTTGTTGGTTCGCAGAAGTTATTAAGTTGTTCACAAATCAGTGCCAAAGCACAACATTTTACTCAAAGTGTTGCAGAAGGAGCACTAGCCTAGACAAATGGCGGTTTTCTTGTCTGTCCATAAGCGATGGGAAGCCCATTAGCCAGTGTAAATGAGCATAGCGCTGGCTGATCAGTCAAGCTGCTGCCTTTCATGTATAGGGAATGAAGATTCGGCCTCTCTTATTTTCAGCCTTTCACTTGGGATATTTCAAAATTATTTTACTGTTTTGGAGGAAAAAAAAAAACACCACAAATTCAAGAATTGTATACAGGATTGTCTCATTCTCCTGCTTCATATAGTTCGGAAAGTAATGCTACATTGCGCTATTCCCATTCACTTTAATTCCGTAGTGTAGGCAAGGCCTAAAAGTAAATCGCTGCTGCTGTGGCCTCTGGATTAGGCGACCAGCTGCCATTGTTGCAACTGGAAAATGCATGTCTAATTTTTTGTGTGCCAAGCTGAATATTTATCTCCTATTGGTTCCCAATACAATAACAGACCAACAGTCACAAATAAGTACCATCACCTAGATGGTTTATAAATCTCCTTAGAAAAGCAGCCATGAGACATGGTATTGACAGGTTTTGTTGCTGAAATAAGAGAAAGACTAGGTGAGGGTGACCGTGTCGCTGCAGATGCCATCATTGATTGTGCCAGCAGGAGGCAGATGGTTAAAGGATACAATAGGAACTGTCACAATAGTTTCAATTTTATTATTGAAACCCAAACTTTCAGTGGCAGTGGACAGATTGCCTTCATTTTTCATCCATGAAACATCTTCAACATTTCCTCAAAAAAAAAAGAAAAAAAAATCTTTTAAACTAGCACTGCAACCAATAATGCCTTTTATGTATACTAAGATGGTAGAAACCATTAATAAAATGCCTGTCAACAGCACATCTCCCTTTTCTTTTTAGCAAAAAGGGGAGAAATCATTAATTACAGTTTCTGTCACACACAAAAGACATGGTTTTTGTTCTGGTCTCTTAGCACTTTAACAGCATGAATTCACCTAGTGGCCACCTATTCTGCAAAATTTGAAAAGGGATGTGTCCTTATCCATCTATGCAAAACCTTCTGAAGACATTGCATGTGTCTGCCTGGGCAACAAATGTGGTTTTTGGGGTTGACACTGAAAAGGAGGATTATGAATATGGATAGGATGCAAATACTCCATCTATCTTAATCAGAATACAGGAATTCAAGCTGTTGTGGAAGGAGGGGGAAGGAAGGGAGAGAAAACCTTAGAAACCTGAGCTGCAGGGGCCTGATTCTGCTCTTACCAGCTGGAGTTTTACCACTGCAGTTAAGGTCAGGATTGGGCAGTAAATTTAGAGGATCTTTTGTATTGTTAGCATTTTACACACTGCTCTGCCAAACACATTGGCTTTGATTGAGATAGCTCACTGTACTGAAGTTGTATGTACTCTCAAGTACTTGCTGGAAGGAGGACTTAGAAATCACTCGTACGCATTCGTCACATATGAAAAGTATATAGTCATGTTGTTTTTTATACATAAAAATAAAACCAAAAATATATACATATTGCAAATTTGAAAAGAATCTGCAGGAAGATGCAAGTAATAACAGTTTGTTGGAGCAGACAGTTGTTATGATTTCAGTGGATCTAATCAGAACAATGTCAACAAAAAGATCCTAGTTCCTAGGTTTTCCCCAGCTCGCCATTTCCTATCAGTTTTAATGGATACCTGTGGTTCATGTGAAAGCAGAATATTGAAGGAATATCTTTTTCAGATTTTTTTCAATTTAATTTATTTCTCTAAACTGTGAGAATTGCATTTTTATGGTTCTCTGTTTTTGTTCTGTGCTATCTAAATATTTTATGAGGCCCATACAAAGTATTTCTCTCTCCTTTGGAAGAAGTCATCATTGAAATCTGGCAAATCATAAATCAAAACATGTTTTCGTTGTGAGCATATGAGACTTTTTTCAGCCTTCAGATCTAATGAAACAGAAAGCAAATACAATGCTCTCATTTGCTCAGAAGGTAAACATATGTCTATTAGAGACTTCTCAAATGTGTCATTTCTGAGTTTCAGTTTCAATACATCTCATCAATCGTAAATGAAAGCCCCAAACTCTCTGTTTGGGTCTCTTTCTTTCACAAAAATATCAGTATGAAGAAAATCTTACTAGAACAGAAATTTTAGATCAAATCCTCAGCTGATGTAAAAACAGTGCAGCTGAACAGGTTGTACTACATGTCTTGCATTATAAATATAGAATATACTTCTAGAAATGGGGAGGTTGGTGCTCTATTGCCCCTATATTTACAGTAGCTGGCTTAAGACATAGTAAATTTTACATGTCTCTTTTCTCACTTTGTGGCTACAAGTAGACCAATGTTTTGTATAGTCCAACACATCCATTTTAATATGTAGCAACTTTAATTCCACAGTTAGGTGGATTCCAAGTAAAATCAGTTTGTGCCTTCCATTTCTGGTATGCTTTTGTATAGAGGACAGTCAAGACCTTTGATCAGCCTTAGGAACACAAACAAGTAGTTTTCACTCACTTGTTCCACATAACCTGCTTCTATGGTTATGTGCCAAAATCCATAGTAAGGACCCAGTCCTACACAGCCGAAGTCAGTAGAAATTTTATCATGCACTTTAAAGGTACAGAAATCACAGCTCTGTTTTTCATTAATTGTCTGACTGAGAAATGTATGGTGTTAGTCTATTTAAAATTTACCTGGGATATAGTCCTCTTGCATGGATGATTGAATTTGAAAGTAGTTTAATATTTTTTTTCCTTGGTAATGTAGTCAAATCTGTGATGCTCTTGTGCTGATGTCAATGAGAAAGTTTTGTCAGAGGATTCATTCAATGGGAGGTTGTCTCCTGAGTATGGATAAGCTATACTGTGGGTTTTTATCCAGGAAAATACATAATTCAGATCACTGAGACATATAGTACGAATGAAACTATTAATGTGTCAGTTCTGAAACAACAACAGACCAGTCTGTGAGCTACATACTCTTTTTACCCTACATGTTTTTATACCTGTGATGAGCAGAATGTTTTATTAGCATTGGTTAAAAATGCCATGTCCAAAAAATCTGGCAAATGTTCAGAGTCATTAAATCTTTCATCAAGATTTAATCAGAATAGTTTTATATCTCTTTTGTGCATTGTCAAATGCCCACCACAATTTGTCTCCCCCCACGGTGGACTGACAGATCAAGCAAATAAGCAAAGAACCGGAACGTTTGACTGTAATTGCGATGTCAGCACTGTTAAACTATATTTATGAGAAGAAAGTTAACACTGTGACATTAATAATTTCATCAGTGTTACATGTGTTTGCTTCATAAACAAACAAGCTACTTTTTATAAATTGTCTGTGACCGATACTGTGTCCTTCTGGAAGAAGGCTGCAAATTCCCATTTTCAGAGAAAAGCAGGCACAGAAAAATTGTTTTGGTCCATATTGTTATGTTTTGGGAAGGAAAAAAAGAAAAAAAAAGAAAAAGATCTTTTAAATACTTGCCTTGAGCCAGACTCTATAAATCCTGGCTTTCCTGTCAATGAGGAAAAAAAATAATGGCTAGAAACATACGATAAAATAGGAAGGACTGGAAAATGTAGGATTTTGTCTAGCTGTACAGTAGCTCTAAAATCGCTTCAGGCAGATACATGAAGTCTTTTGGTTTTTCTTGACTTTTTAAGCCACTAGATGCTCACCTGCACTTTCAGTGATTTATGGCACTATACCAAATGTACTGGCTAATAAAGACAGTTTGTTACTCTCTAATTTTGGACGGACATAACACATGAAACTGTGCAGCAATCTCTTACCTACATATTTCACTCTATAAGGGGAAACAATAAGAGAGAACATGACACATATTAGAGAAGTAAATTATAATGCTATACTCCTTGGTCCAATAAGCCACTGTTGGCTGTCATACCCTTGACTACTGAGGTGTTGTTTCGCACTACAGCTTAATCAGCTGACTCTAGACTGCTCCTTGGTGTTCATGTGCCTTAGGCAGTATAAATGCTGTGATTCACATGCGTGATCACATGAGCCTGTGCTGTGCATTTGATACGATGTCAAATAAAATTATTTGTTAGAATGAGTGATCACATACTTCTTAGCTACTTAAATTATGATAAGGTAGAGTTTAAAAATATAAAGTGATTCACAAAATTTTGAAGCCACTTGCAAGTGTATTTAAACTCAGCTGCTCATGATTCTAGCACAGCTGAGATTGACTCAATAGGCTTTCTGGCTATGCTGGAGAAAAATGCAGCTGTCCAAGCAGTAGCATTTTTGAGGTGGTAACAAACGTACTGCAAAAATGAAATAGAAAGTGATGGTGTTCATTTAGTATTCTCACTATCATTTTAATTTGTAAATATGTATATGTATACATATACACACAAAAAAAAAAACATAACTGCCTACTGGAAAAATGAATTACACTTATTGTGATTCCACAAAGTCGTGAACGTTCTGGATTCCCTGGCAGGGTTTGAAACCAGTCTCGTGTCTGTTCTTTTGCTGTGTTCTCCCTTAAACAGTTAAGTAATTAATAGAAGAGAAATGGAGGAATTGAAAGAGGAATAATATTGACTGGTCATATACTATCAGTACCTTTATTTCACTAAGAACTGGTAATCCTGCTTCCCCATGAAGTTTCTTACCCATACCTTGGTCAGAGGAAGAGGTAGATAGATAGGGCAGTGTGCAAGGCCTGTTTCCGTAGGATCCAACGTATTTGCTTTTGGCTTTAAATCAGCCCAGATGGTATGTAGCTCCTTTAAGAGACTCAGCAGTGTACTATGATAAACTGAGCCATCTGGACCCAGCAACCTCCTGAGGTTCCTACGGTGACCAGAGCAGATAGTGTGGGCTTGTGCAATTGTTGGCAGATCACACACACAGAAAGTTAAGGTTTCTACTCTTTAATCAGTATAAATCACTAAAAAATCAAGGTTGTCTTAATTTTAATGGGGCATCTAATGACAGTTGCAACAGGATCTTCCAATTAATAGCCCACAGAAGGTCATTCTCCAACAACCCAAGGACTGTGGGAGGCCTCAGATATCATCTCATGACAACAAGGACCTCCTTGGCAGCTAATGCATCCAGTGATTGCTTCGAATTTCTCCATGGCTCTTTCAAGCCTTGAGCTGCCATATATTTCTTCCCCAAGCATAGGTCTTGTAGATGGGAGATTGGAGTCTGACTGTAGAAAGGAAGAGAAATAACAGAACTATGGAAATCTCTTCAGCAAACTTTTTTCTAGTGAATTGCCATTCTGTCTGTTTGTGAAAAGGCCAGGTACAGTATGCCTCCCTGATTCTGAAAGAGTAAGACTAAGTAATATTATGCACATGTGTATCTTTCACATCTACATGAAACCTGGAGTAGAAATTTCAACGCTAGACAGACTGAAAGAAAAGTCTGTAAGCTAAGAAAAAACCCTCACAAAAATGTCATGAAATAATATCTGGATCACATTGCACAATAGTCAAATTATAAAAACAGGCACAGAGGATGTAGCATAACTCATAGAATGGGCAAATCACAATACACTTATTCCAAGGGCAGGATGTCTTGCTGGATAAAGCATCTGTCACTTGCCTTTCAGGTCTCTGGAACATCATCACCTCTTCTGTTAAGTGAAGACAGTTGAGCTCTCTGAAATTTGACCACATCACAAAACTAGGAAAGCTTTGCAGTAGTTGGTGCAATTGATGTGTTCAAGGGAGGTCAGAACTGAGTGACCATGAAGAGTGAGTCATTTGTCACTGAGAAGAGGTTCCAGTGGGAAAGTAGAAATGTATTCTGTGGGACAATAATGGGGAATTCACGTTACAGCTGCCTGCTTTCTACCTGGCCTGTAAATAATTTGAAAGCTGCTTTATGTGTATATGCTTCACAATCCTCACGCTTACTCTGTCCTTTCAAAGGAAAAAGGGTTAGAGGCCAGTTGGTTGGGAGACTTGTTAAACTCTTACTTTTGCAGATGGGTATCTCTCCAGCCAAGCAATGAGTTCACTGGCGGGGCAATGCATGGAAATTCTTACTGAGACAGTCTTCGTCTCACCTGGCATATAGTAAACAGGGTTGCCTCATTTATTTCCTACTGCTATCTCTGTTACTGACATAACCTTTAGAAGGTGAAATATTCAATGTGAAATATAAAAACAAATTAGTTTGTAATTAGTTTCAGATCTTGATGTGAATAACTAGTCTCCTGAATATACTAATATATAATGATTGAGCTCAGTGGAATTAATCTGGATTTATGTATTCAATCCAGTTGGACTAGTACATATGTATCCTTGTTGTATCTGTAGTGTGAAGTTCTTATCCATCTACAGCTTATGCAATTGCAATGGTAAAATGCCTCTCTGCCTTAGTGGAATAATTATTATCCAAGCTATTTTTTAGGTTATGATACTTAGCAGAGCTTCTGACATCCTGCATTCTAATTTTTCAAAATGATTAAACACGTGAGAAGTAGACGACCATGCATGCATTCTCGAAAACGGGACCGGTGAACACACAGCACCGAGGAATTTTAACACAGGGCAGAAGGGTACTTTTCCTTCCACCTGCTGTCATTGCTCCCTCCTCACGCACCAGGCAGCCCTTTGCTTTGCTCTGCTCCATCCATGTTGTCTCTGTTTTCTTGGGAGATCGCTGAGACGAAAAATGCACGTGACAGGGTGGGGGGGCAGGAGGGGCAGAGTTCACAAGAGGAAGTAAGGATCCCCTCCCCCGTACATTTCTTTCATGTCCTATTGCCATCCTGCAAATACATTGAGCTCCTGCCCCATTCAGATAGCTGCTTTGTAGCAATTGCAGAATGAATAGCTTCTTGACAGACAGTTTTATATGAATTTACTGTAAATCTCCTATCTGCTTGCACTGTAGTAAAAACCAGGTAGCCAGATGGGCGTAGTGAGAGATGTTTGGTGCTGGTTTCCCTCCTTCCCTGCCTCCCTTCCCCAGCTGAGCCTATTTCCACATCCTATGGAGGACCATTCAAGCAAGAAAGCCCTTTTTAACCGTCATTCATGGAAAGAGTATTAGGCTGCGTATAGTTAGACTGGCACACTCTCTGGCTGAGCCTCACTGATCAGATGAATTGTTTGAGCCAGCTATTTCTTACATGCAAACAGGGAGAACTTGTTCAGACAGTACAGTCACCCCAGAATGGCATGCAGGGATTTAGCAAAGTGCATGCATAGGACGGCCTTTTTAATCCTTGTTAGGCTCTTTCTACAACAGAGCACATTCAGGAATGATGAGAAATGGCTCTCAGTCTTTTACAGCCTGAAGAAAGAAACAGAATTTTAGTTTGTTGGGGTTGCTGTAAGTGTGTTTATATTTTCTTTATGTTAATGTCCCTATTGAAATAAAAGGTTTCTTTTAACCTTTTCCTTAAGATGAACAACAATTCCATGTAATACACTCAGATTAATGCTTCCTGCCTTCTTTAGACTCAGCACATGGTAGTGACTAATGACCTAATAGTTGCATTAATTTTATGCGCTCTGGCAGTATTATCTTTGTTTGGGAAATTAATATTAATGTGAAAGCAAAATACACCATAATAATTGTATTTAGGAGCACCTATGTGTCAGATGAAAACAGAGGAAGATATGCTTCACATGTATTCCAAGAGAGCAAAAGTGTTATAGGAAAACTTTCTGGAAACAGAGGGGGTAATCTTATAAACACATTTGTTCCCACTCTCATAGCTGGGATTTGTCATTAATACATATGGTATTCATTTTCTCTTAAATAAGAAGCACAAGAGACAATATGATATTTTGAAGAATATATGTCTGAGGCGGATATGCATTTTTGATCTCATAGATTTAAAACAAAATACAATGACAGCAGAAAAACTTGCAGCTGAAATATCAGGATTGCTCATGGGTTATAGTGATACTGAAAAGTGAGAATTACCGCTAATCACAACAGCTTAGGGTGTTTGTTGTTTGCCTTTGTCGTTGGTGTGCCAAAAGAATGAGAAATATTTTTATGTATTCCATTTTTAGAACATTAGGACACTTTGGATTCACATTATTATTATTATTCAAATTATTTAAATAATAAAATTATTTAGTTGTTTGTGTTTATAGCTGGTGAATTGGTGAATTTTTTCAGGACACCTAAAACAGTTCATTGTGAGAATGAAACAATCTATTTGACAAAATAAATCAGGAAAATATAGTATTTTTTTTAAAGTAATAATAAAGTTTATTTTTAATTGAATTGAAAAAATAACAAATGGCAAAATTAACTGTCAGCATTCAAGTACTTGGAACAAAAATTAGCCTTTCCAAGCAAAATGTATGGATCTTGTTTCCATTCTCCATATCTTTTATGAAAATGAGGCACTGAAAAATATTATTAATTAATATCATGTCCAACTCAAAGTTATGTTCAATATTTTATTTTACTGACAAACATTGTTGTTCCAATGTTTTGAACATGAAATCAATCCTTCAAACAAATTACAGTAGCCAATCTCAACGGCACTGGTTCTGTGGGAATGTTAATCTTCTGTCGAGTAAAGGGAAATGTATTTATTTGGAGCCTGTGTAAAAGAAAAAAAGAGTAGTTGGAGAGTGAAAACAAGAGAAGGGGAAATATAAAGAATGGAGAGTCAGTCCATTTATTAAAATAATAAGCAACTGTTGCTGCTTGTTTCTTCATTTTTATTGAAACTTTCCAAAAATATCCTTATATCCACCACAGTCTTATATGTTTAACAAGTTCCTTGTCCAGCATGGCCAGAATTAAGGAATATTTTTTCTGTTCTTTAATAAAAAAAAATATTTTTTTAATCTCATGGTACTCTTCACATGCTGTTTTTGTTCTGTCACAGTACCTAAGAATGTCAAAATAACTGGCAGGCAAAACCTGATTCATGTTGCTGCTATGTGGAGTGCATTTAAAGAACTGTTTATCTGGAATTAATTATTGCTATTAAATGTTTAGAATAAGGGCCATGTCATCAATGAGTATTAATTACCATAGATTTATCAAATGATAGCGAAGTTGGTCCCAGTTCTGACAGAACAGAGCCTGAGCAGAAATGTCAGCCTCTGGGCATCCTTTGGGGGGGACCCCAGCTGCCTGCGCAGGGACTAGCACAACCGCACTTGTGTGTTGTCCTTGTTGACTGGCAATTTATTTTAAGAGTTCAGTCTAAAACGAGATTATTTTAATTGACTCCAGTACAGCCAGTATTTATAGCTGTAGGAAATATCTTCTTTTATACTACTATTTTTATTCTTGCCATTCCTTTAGACATACCTGCACATTCCAACTCTTCTGGCAACTTCTTTGGACATCCAGAGGAGTGATCATAGCATTAGTTCTGACCAGATGCCCCCAGGTCCCAGACAGGTGGTCAGATAACATGCACAGATTGATTCTGCACTGTGTACAACAGAACCCAACAAGTCAGACTAATGCCTACAGAGCTGCAAGATGCAATGGGGATGCTTTGTAGTTCCTTGAGTTTTAATAAGTTAGGTGAGCAGCAAGTATTATGTATATATCTGGGAAAACTTCCAGTATATATGCTACATCTCTTTCCATGCGGGAAGATTTGCCTCATGCTTGCATTCTTTAAATGAAAGTGAATTGTCACCTGTCATGCTGTGCTACTTGTTTAGTTTTCTCCTTTAGTTTGTAGTGCGATGTTCTACATCCATTAAAAACAGATGAGAAAACGGTTTAGCTGAAGAGTTTGTTTCCTTGTAATCAACTGCAGAAAAGACCAAGGTCGTGTAACAGATTTCTTCTTCACTCTCACTTAGCAAAGAAGGCTGTGTGAATGCAAATTGCTTTATTGGTGGAGGGAATTAAAATTATAAAAAGCTAGGCTTAAAGAAGTGCAAAATCAGGACTGTGTCGGAACAGGGACAATATAATTGTGGTATGGATTCCCATATGGGACTAAATTATCTAGATTTTAGTAATGTCAGCAGTTCTGTGTGACTGCTGGAATGCAGCCAATGTGCCACATTTGCTTCATTTTTTAAGACGGTTCTGATTCTGCACAACTTTAAATATGCAGAACGCTAAATTTGCTCTAGGTGTCATAGTGGCACTTCTGTGATGCATAATTTTGCATGTTAATTTTATTCAATAGAAACATAAAAGCGGCCTAAAATATATCCTAATCCAAAGTAAAGTTACTATGATTTTGGTCCAGGTTATGGTATCTTCAGAAAAAGACTGCTTACTTCTACAGGCATATATATCAAGGTTGTCTCCCTTTATAGTGCATTCCATTCAGTAATACTATTTTGTAGCAACTCAATAAAGCTGATAGTTTTTCTGGGTAATTACCCACAGCCCCCTGCAGGACAAATTAGCATTCATGACCTGAATAATGCTTACTAGAAAGAGTTCAATGGAATTTACTTAATCAGAATCATTGCTTTCTCGTGGCTACACTATTTTTAACCTAGTCCCCATTGTCTGCTAATAGCAAAAACCCTGTCAGTGCCAGGTCCAACTTGGCACTGGGTGTATAAGGAGAGAAAGATTATCCTCCTCAAAGGTACTTAGTGTATTTTTAAAGCTTATGGACTGTATTCTGCAGTCTTTACTTGGACTTTGCTTAGGTAAAAGTGCATTGAAGTCAGTGGGAGATTTGCCAGGTGACGGATTGTTGAATCAGACATTATGAAAAGAAGCATATATATGTTTGCTGGGCGGTCCATGATTTATAATTTCTAGTAACCACAAAAGGCTGCTAAAGAGGACTTTCAAAGGTGATTTTTCTTTTCTGGGCTTGTGAGAGGAGGAAAAGTTACTGCCTGTTACAAGCCATTTTGTAGGGTGGGGTTTTTTGGTTTGTTTTTGTTTTTCTTTTGTCGTTGTTGTTTTTTAATTATCTCTGATGTTTTCTAAATTACATAAAATAGAAATAGCTATTGCTGTGATGGTTTTGATGGTTCGTGTTTTGGCTTCCACTTCCCAAGACTCCGTAGCATGTCAAGCTTAATACAACACAGGTGAACCCTAGAATGACTTAACCAGATGCTCACTAAAGGAGACCAGAAGGATTGGAAAGATTTTCTGAAATATTACGAAGATTAGGTGCATGCACACACACACAACCACCACCACCAACAAATAAAACCAGAAAAATACCAAGCAGGAAAGTTATGTGAAGTTGAACTGCCATTTCCCAGGAAGGAATTCATGTTTTAACTGTGTTTTCCTTACCTGGGGTATGCCAAACAAAGTAATAGGAAATGAGAGTGAGACCCAATCTGCACAGAACTCAGAGGCTTTATTTGCCTGTATTTTCTGACCAGTGGTTTTGAACTATGGCCAACGATTTTCAATTCCTGGCCAAAGCTAGATTGCTAAGGAAATCATGTGTAGACTTGTAGTCCTCCAGTGTCCTGTGTCCTTTTAAGCAAAGGCCATATTCAGTGTGTGTTTGCGCAGTAAGATATAGCTAAGAGCAAATTTTAATGACTGATTTAATGGCCCTGGAAATGGATGTTGACAGTAGGGATGCTGGAAATACAGGAAACACTGGAGGACTCTTCAGGGTCATAGTCCTAGTGAAAAGGGGTATATAAATGTGTACCAATATACAACACACAAATAGCAGTCAGTACACCAAAAAGAAATTATTTTCATTTTGTTGGATCTCTCCAGCTCAGCCATAGGAGTCAAAATAATCCCAGGTGCGATTAAGCAAAAAAGAAAGAGAGAGAAAGAGAGAGAGAAAGAGAGAGAGACAAACTGAATAAAAACAATGTGAACTATTGAGAAAAGAGAGACTCATCAAGGCCAAATTTATCCTCAGCTGTATGTCAGCACAATCCAGTTCAGGACAATCCTGACTTACTCGTTTTTGTAATTGTCAGGAGGTATTAAGTAGTGCTGCTCTGTGAGGAATGGAGAAATATCATCACAGCCAGCAATACATTTTAGTGTTCATAGGTGCAAAAAAAAAAGGGAGTTGTCCTTCAGGTTTGCATTGTATTTTTTTTTTTTTTACTTTAACAGTAGAGACTATGTCAGGATGTTGTAGGCAGAACATTTCCTCTCTACCACCATTGAAGAAATATGGTCTGCTCAAGTAAAGCAGCAACAATTGCTTCCTCTGGAGACTACTCCAGTTCCAAATGCATTAGGTGAAATAACAGGTTAATTTATTTTAGATGAGCATCATATTGTTTATTTGAAGAAGAGATGTAATTACAGTGGAAAACTTAACACTAGCAGAATTTACAAAGAAGCCTTAGTCACTAAGGTGGAGTTTGTGTAGTCTGTTTGGCTTCAGTTGGCCTGACTCATTCCCAAACTAGACTGTAAAGCCTTCTTCTTGGATAATATCATTCTATCCCACACCCATCAATTATTTAAAACTGCTTTTCTGGATCTTCACATCCATCATCAAAGTAAAACGTTTCCAAAAGACAGCTAAAATCAGGTTCTAAAGCTCTAAATGGTCAGGCATAGTTTTTATTTTTAAGATTCCTTTAATGGATGCATGTAAATTCAAGATTAAATCTGATTTTCCCTAGTTATATATCCATATGCAGAGAGGAATTCAATCTACCGAAAGGTTTTGAGAGACCATCATAGTGTGGTTGTGAAAATACTGCTTAGGAAGCCTGAATTTCGCTTTTCTGTCAGAGTAACTTCTCTAATCAGGAAGCTGGCTGGGGCAACTAGAGAAAAAAATGGGTAAGATCTTCAGAGGAATTAATTTTGCTGTTTCACAGCAGTATTTCCTAACTTTTTTATTTTCACTTCTACCTTTTACAAAATGTTAAATCAATCTTTCCCATTCCATCATCATATTGACAAAATTTATAAATTTTAGTAAAATGTGTTTGACATTCTTTTGATTTTGCTTTCTGGTTCTAAACATCTTCGTTCATATTATTCTAGTTAATATGGATAAGAGAAAACCTTGAAAATTTTAAAATAAATGTCGAAAAGTAAAAGAGTCAGCCGATGGCCGGGCTCCAAGAACCTCATTTTTTTCTTTAATGTCGATGTAAGAAGAGGCCACACATGCAAAACATCAAATTGAAGATCAAATTCATTTATTAAAATAATGAATTCGATCAACTACTCCCATCAGGGTTGTTGGCTGAAGACGGTGCATCAGACTTGTGGACTTACTGGTGGAGGAACAAGTAGTAAAACTTCAGTCATTTCAAATACTCTGTTTATTCCCTGTGGATTCAAAAAGGGGGTTATTGATAATGTTTAATATAAAACAATTATAATCCTTCCATAGATACAGGTGCACAATGGAGGGTGCTTCAATTGGTACTCAGCAATATTTGTCTATATGGGACCATAATTCTTTGCCTAAGAACTCTTTATTCATTCTGATGCAACAGCAATTAGAAGTCACCCACATAGAAACTCTGAATGCCTTGACAACAATTAAACTTGCAGTATCACTGATAACCAACAGTAACTATGAATATTTCCTTGATGAGATTCCGAAGCCCATTTTGCTCAGATGCACTGACCTCTCAAATGAAATTCTGCAAGTTCCCTGCTGCTCACAGTCTGTGGATTATCAGACTGCCTACCCTGGGCTTCAACTGAGGCAGCAGCACTCCTATCTAGTCGATGTAAGATCATAATTCTTAATTGTAGTCATGTACAAAGCAGATACAGGAAGCACAGAATTAAAAAGAAACCTCTTAACCACTTCAGAGAAGTTTACAATTCCAAGGTATGAGGAACAGGAAGGTATCAAAAATGTACTCTTAAACTACTGCAGTAGTTTTCAAACAGATAACAATTAAATCCCTCCTCTCTGACATGTCCTGATCCTGGATGTACCCAATGTGGAGATAAGGGACAGGTGTTGCTCATGAAGGAACGGGAACATGGGAGAGCTGTGCTGGCTTCTCAGGCAGCTGTGCTCTGGGAACTGAGATCCAGCTGCTGATTAGAAGTGAGTAACTGAGAGCTTGGCATGCCTTCAGTCCGTCTCACGCCTTGAGGTGTTGTGGTATGCACTTGTTGTCTTTTGTCCAGGAGATCAGTGTTATGGAGAGGGATGTCCACAGTCTTGTCCGTGGCCAAAGAAAGACAAGTGTGAAGGGTCTGGCAGAGGGGGTGTCTGTGGGTGGAGCCCTGCACACCAAATCTTCTGTTTGCACTGGTCTGGCACGTTTATTGATTCATGTAATCCATCCTTTCCTAAGAATGGATATACTTAGTGTTACATTTGATAAACTAGTTCTAGTCATTAATAAACTTTATCAGTGTGTGCTCTGTTAAGATTTATTTATATTTTGGTGAGGGTCTAAACATATTTGAGTGGTTAGTAACAGAAACTAATGCGTTAGATTTGCAGACAGACTGACATAACATTATCTTTGAGAAAAAAATTGTACAAGTCAAGCAGTGTAGTACATCTTCGATAATATTTGAGTGGGAGCTTTTTTATCAATAATGTAGCTTTGCCAAACACAGAAGTATGCTGGAGACCATGACCTTTGGAAAATAATGTTTAGTGACATTAATCTACATCTAATAGAGGGGTTTGTATCATCACTTCGGTTTATATCTGCATTATTGTAGCATATAGGCTGTCACCTGCATTTATATAACATGAGACTGATTATTCCTTATCGTGAACAAAATGCAGACCTCAGGGAAGAGTTCATTTTGGACCATTTCCAGCGGTATGTGTAAGATGTTAGAAGCAGAGTACTGCTTTTAAGGCTATCGAGTGCAATTTGCACTCTTTTTCTCTTCAGTATGTCTTATGTTTGACAAGATAATTGGCCCCCATAACACATACACGTCCTAGAACACATTCATTACAAAGCCATTGTATTGACATATAGATACAGATATCGGTGAAGGAATGTAGCTGGTATTCTTTATGCAGAATGGTATATGTGGAATATAGCTTCATAAATAAAAAGTTAGAGATTGTAATAAACTGAAGGTGAAGAAACAGAACTGAGAACCTTGCACATGGAAATGCTCCACTTGTCAGAGAGAACAAAATGCTCTGTTTCACATAAATAGCTTTAAAGTGGTGGTGATCAGACTTTATTTTTAATAGAGAGTTTTTAAGAAGTTTGTGAGTATTCTGTGTTTTAGAATATTGTGTACCTCTATTATTAATGCATGCATATGTATATACACTGAGTGTGTATATATATATACAGCGCTTCGAGTGTGTACCTTTCTGGAATATACACATACTGGAATATCCAATCTCAGTATTTTATTGTCTGTTGTTGCTACAATTCAATACATTAGATATATAAAGAATTTACAATAAAATATAAAGAAAAAGTAATCTTTGTATATTCCTAAATTACTGTCAACACACTTCAGAAAATATACAAAAATTAATGTCAAATTAATTTCGTTGATTTGTTTCATATAAGTTGGTAGGTAGCCTAAGTTTACACTAGGGTTATGGTATTATAAGATATTATTTGTTATATTTACTCTTTTGCTTTTACAGTTATTTGATTGCTTTTTTATTTTTGGCAGTTTATAGTCTGTACCTTTATGATTCGCTAGCGAAAAAAATAAATGGAATAGATGTCTCATATTGAACATTCTACACAGGTCTTCACATTCAAAACACCTAAGAGAGGTTGCTCATTCTTTGCTATGGTTGTACATAGCTTAAACATTGTAAAAAAGGAATAGAAGATCAGCTGTGCTGTGTTGTACATTCTGTCTGTTTCTTAGGCTATAGTTTTATAGAGTGATATAGTCAGAGAAGATCTCATTATAGCAGCATCTAGATCTTGCATTCCAGTTTGGTGAGAGCCGTATATACGACAAATAACAGGGCAAAGCTGGTCATGCAGAAAGCAATCATTCCCTTTAACCTCTGTGATGAATCGTGTTAGGTAAGCTGTGGCCTGCTCTTCTTTTAGAAAGCAGTTTGCTTACATCCGTTCATGACAGTAACAGTTTATCCACTGAGAAACATTATTTTACATTATTTCCACAAAAGGAATTTCAAGTAATGTGAAATAAACATATATCAAACAGAATACTACATAGTATTGTTCTACTGAAACTAATATTGTGCAATTCTGAATCTGGATGGAAAGAAACCTTTCTTTAAAAAAGGCTGTACTTGCCTGTGAGATGCACACTGTTCCTCTCTTTGGCAGCTTTAGGGATTATACCTTTGCTCACTGGCCTTGATTTGTAGCTGCAGCTAAAAGCAGCTCTGTTCAGTGAAGGTCATTTTTGTTCTCTCCTAAACCTAATACAACATGAATGAAATCAGTGACCCAACATACTCAACAAAATTTGTTTTGTAGGAAGGAGTTCCCAGCCGGCCACCCTTTATTCAGGCCTTGCGTTTGCAGCACCAGCTGTAACAACAAGGAGCGAGCATGTTCAGGCCCCATTGTGCTGCCTCGGTGCTACTGCGTGACAAGGCCGTGGTGAAGGATGGAGGGTTTTGAGGTTGCACTACATCAGTCCAGCCCAAAAGTCTGGCTAAGCACAAAGTGAAAGTGAAAGATTGGCATTCTGGTGCAGTGACTCAGGGCTGTGCTCATTTAAGGCCCTATGTGAAATGCAGAGCAATGGAAACCTGGGGNGGGGGTTCTTAGGCTAATGGTGAAATCCTTTTTTAAAGTGACAGCTTTACAAAGACAAAAAAAATATTTAAACATTTTTGTTTTCAACACTAGCATCTTTAAATAGCTGTTTCTTTTTACTAATACCCTAAAACTATTCCTTTTTTCTGTCTGTTTCTGTTGCTGAAGTTACTGCTCTACTTGCTACATACAGAGTCAGGAGGATTTTCCAGTGCACCCTACTTTGTGCTGGGCCATCAGCTGATTTTCAAAGAGGCTGTAATTTTTCTTCAGGTTGTACTGATTCTAGCTATAAGTACTTTTCAGTCTGTAACTAATCTTTTTTTTATATCCAGGAAAGTAATTTTTGATGCATTAAAGTGTGATTTAAAATTATATGGACCTTGATATTATTTACAGAAATATGAATCTATGATAATTCCAGTGAAGTTGGGTTTGCATGAGAGTAACTGAGAGCCCATACACACAAATAAGTGAGATGGAGTTTTACATCCACAGACTATTTATGTGTATTAACTCTGCTTGTAAACTGTTAAATCTGAGTTAGCTTAGCCTGGGAAGGATAAGGTCCCACAGCACTTTCTTAGTGAAACCTGGGGCAAGAGAGGAACATGGAATAGGTTTTGATTTTGCCAGCTACAGTATTTCTATGTTGTAATACAAAATACGTTGTAGACCTATCCTGACAACAAAGATCTAGGAATATACAACTAGCTCAGTGCTGTGCATTTCATTTGCGTTGTTCAGTTGTTTTTCCTGGGACCAGTTAGGTGTAAGACTGGACAGTAACATTGCAAAGGTAGCTGAATTGCATGTGCAAATTGCAGTAATTATACAAGAAAATTAAGACTATGCTACAGGTTTCTTTTCGTACATGTAGATGCATGCATCAAGTTTAGAAAATCAGTCCAGAAAACTTGGAGCACAAATGAACCACACAGATCAGTAAGCAAACAGCCTGAAAATTCTGCTGTATATGATGTCATCCCTTTGCTGTAGGTCAGAAATAACTTCATGCTGTTAATTATAGGTATTTATCATAGTTCATATGATTTTGTGGGGCCTTGACAGTGATCAAAGGTGGTTCTTTGGACGCCTGTCATCAAGTGAGCCAGTAATTGTGGAATAGCTTATTTGCTGAATCTAATATGCCATTAAATAGACTTATTTTCCCCTTTTCAGCAGTTAATGTAGTTGATAAAAGGACAGTTGTTTTAGTAAAGTTGATTTGCTGCAGTCAGGTACAATAATTATGTACACTTAGGTATGCTATATGTTTGCACATTAACACATGAAAGTTATATTGCAGCAACTTTAAAAGTCTGTCTTACACTGGTAATAGGCAGGGAGATATGAATTAAGACGAAATGGCCTGTGAAAACTTAATTTTAAAATGAATAACAAATATAACAAAAAATAAGATGGTGAAATCACTATTGTACATGTTTACAATGCACCTAAACTGATTCTTGAAATTATTGTAGAAACAGGAGCTGGAAATTTGGACCTCATACAAACATACTGCATTTGAGACATGAGGACTGCTTTTATAAATCTTAATGAACATATGGAAAAACAAAACAGAGAGGGATTTGAATTGGAACAGAGAAGCAGATAGTGCTACTATTAGATTATATTACAGGTGGGAACTTCATTTTTTCCCTGTTTCTCTGAGCCTGAAAGTCCTTTTGTTCTAACCTTGCACCTGGATTCAACCTACTTGCTTTGAATCTGCCTGCATTCTGCCTGGGAAAACCATTTATGCAAAGAATGACCTCTCTCTGGGTTTTGCAGCTTGTTTGTGGTGCAGATGAGTGTGCCAGTTCAGAACCCTCTGTTCGGTGTTGACTAAGGCCTTGAAGAGTTCTTCAGCCCCACTAGGCCACAGAAGAGCCTATTGAGACTGTCAGCCTTTTTTCCTGCCAGCTACTTTTTTTTTTTTATTTTATTAGGCTGATAAACTCCTGAATTGTTGAAAAGCAGCTGCTCTGAGGAGGATTTAGCTAATTCTCAGGGTGCTTCTGGGTGTGTGGGAGATATATTTACGTCTGGACTATGAAGGTCCCTTGCATTGTTAGACCTAGGTGACCTCTTTTTAGATCAAAAAGGGGTTGTTGGAATGCAATTAAAATGCAGTGTTACTTTTCTGTAAAGCCCCAGTAATCCAATCAACAATTCTCTTTCCCCATCTTTTTGTCAGTTTCTCTGTGCTCTCATTTTATTCCGATTTCAAGTGTTGTCTGTGCTGTAATTTGGTTTTACTTTATCAGAAAATACCTCAGATAGTATTATAGAAACTCTCCTTATTTAAAAAAAAAAAAAAAAAAGTGTCCTGTCTTCTACCAGCCAGTTCTGCAGAGGTTTAAGCTATTAATTTTCACATATTGCTCAAGTAAGCAGAACTATGCGCATTTGATTTTTTCCCTAATAATCTCAGATGTAGTTTTGTTGTAATGTAGTACACAATTCATATTGATTAACATGTCTGTAAGTGAGATATGCATTTTATAGACACATTCCAAAGTGAAGCATGAAATCGAACTGTAAATAATTACATTTTTCAAAATGGTGGGGGTTTTTTTCAGTTCCATGGCAAAATTTGTACTTACTGAAACAAAGGTTTGATTAAAACTAAAAACAAATTTACATTTGTAGGAGTTTCAGCACTGTTGTTTTCAATTTGTTATATGCCTTTACCTGGCATGCTATTTCACCCTTCATGACACACATCAATACCTTCTTTATGTCTGGCTATTACCACTCATTTAAAAATCTATTTTACATGATTCTTTCAGCCAAAAATGGACCATAATGACTTAGAATAGAGCCTGTGCTTCATAAATTCTCCAGGAATCAATACTTTGGCTGGGAATTTGTCAGTCTCACAAAGCTATGCATCATTAAACTTTACTATTATTACAGTGGACTCTGCTTCAAAGTTCACTACCTAGCTGATATTGGATGAACCCATTTAAACCAAGGAAAAGATATGAGACATAAATGCTTCTATACTGACATGTATTTATCCAGATAATGTTTAATTTATGAAATATAAGTAGGTCTTAAACTGCTTATTGGTTTATGGGCAAAGTTCAGCAATATCATCGTTAAAGACTATATGCTGATTACAAGTTATTGGCAAATGACTTTAAACTGAATCCATTCAGATTATTTCAAATATGACTTATTCTGCCCATAGGATCTTATATATTAATCACACAACAATGAATTTGTGAGCACAAACATGCGTTTGAATTCAGAACCTTTTTCTAGCCAAACCACATTAGCAGCTTTTTTATTGCTATTAGATGTAAAGACTTTTTTGTCCCTATACCTATTCGTAAGATGGGTTTTCTTAGTAAAAATACTAAGACTAATTTTACTAATATTTAGTAAAAATACTAAGTATTTTCTTAGTAAAAATACTAAATACTAACTACTAAATACTATTTGTTTGCACAATATAAGTATTTGTTGCACATGTCCGATGCCTCAGTATTCTGTGTGAAATATTTTAGCTCCCTTACTGAAGAGCAAAGATTTTAACGTGGCTCCCAGACAGAATAATGAACAAATAATGAAATTCAGGAATTTATGGGTGCCACACAAGAGGAAGGCTGTTTATTTCTACTGCTCAAGATTACTCTTGAATACTGAAAACACACCCACAAATCAGGATCAGCTTACAGAAGGGTTATAAGCACAGGAAAAGCTAAATTCAAAAGAAGATTATTTGTACACAATAAATGAAACAGGCTGTATTCGTCTGCCTCAGATGCTTGCTTGATTGACCAGTTCTGGGATTTGAGAGCTTTCAGGCCCCTTTGGGCAGCCTTCCTCTGCTCTTCCACAGTGCTCCTGGTCCAAATAACAGTCTTCTCAGCTGAGAGTACTCGTACTGGCACCTGTGGACATCATGCTGTACAGACTTTCTGCAAGTACTTGAGAAAATACTTAGAATCAGGATGAAATAAAATACAAGGATTAACTGAGTTAGTTCAAAGGGCTCTTGGTTGCTCCTACCTCAAGGAAACATACAAGCATGCAAGGCTCCAGTGAAATCACAAGCTTCTGAAAATGCAAGTATTTTTTGTTAGTCCCACAAGGAGTCACCTGCAAAAAGATAAAGGACAAAATCAATGGTTTGTTGGCAGGCACACACACAGGCATATGTCCTTCCTGTGCTCTCCTTGGGATGGCCACACCTGCCTGTCTGCTGTCTCAGCATCCTCTCTCACACTCAGGAGATCAAAAAAAGAGAAAACAAAAAGGGTCATTAGTTAAGAGGCGCAGGTGTGAGGAGACTTTCTAAACCATAGACTTGGTGCACCTGCTCCAAGGAGCATTGCTGGGAATTGGGACAGGTGTACTAATCTCCAGCCCTTGCCAGGCTTGCAGGGATTGCCGGGTACGGACACTGCGCGTTGTGTGTATGCAGGAGAAAATAGCTAAGTACAGCTCTCACTGCATCTTTGTGTGGTGATCCAGTGCACTCGTGATCCAGGGCAAATTATGGCATTGTGATCTCTTGCACAGCTGCAAATGAGCTGCAAAATGAGCTCTCACTTAAAACAAGAACAATTTCCACGTCTCAGATCAGCTATAAGGCTTGCATTTTAAAAACTGTGCTCCTGCTTTGATTGCCTTGACTATTTCTCTTCTTCTAAGTCTTAAATACTGAAAAGAACAAAAATAAGTAGGTTGGATATCAGATTCAAGTTTACCAGGCTTCCCTCAAAGATGTTCATTTCAGTTGCTTTTTTAACAGGTATTGGGGCTCCTCTTACATACTTTTTCCAGAGCAGGTTGGGTTACTGGATTGTTTGCCAGTGTTTTGATAGTATCTTAAAGGTATCCACAAGATCAGGTTTATCATTCTAGGCCCAAGTTTGTATGAGGATTTTGTTAGGTACCAAAGCAACTGTGCTGGAATAAATGTTCCAATAGCACAGTGCTAAAGATGCTGCTTGGAAATCATTAATGATCCACCAAAACCTACATCTTTTATACTTCACTTGAAATATTCTCATAGCTGAAAACCAGATATATCTATGATCTCTCACGCACTCCTTATATATTTTTTTCTATATATACATAAAATATCTGTTATATAGGTTTCTCATCACAAAGAATACTTGGACTAAATGTAATTTATACAGTGGAAGTTGAAAGTAAAATAGAGAGTAGAGAATGATACAAAAATAGTAAGATGACTTAAAAAACAGGGGTGTATGTGGCATGGCTGATAGAAGATCCCTAAGGTTTTAGAGAAACTATTCAGCTTTTCATTAGTATTGAGCACTTCCTCAGGGACACCAGCTACACAGAATTGGAAAGATAAACTTACCCTTTCGCACTCAATCCCATTCAAAACCTTTCACAGCATTTCCAAGTCAGAGGATATGACAAAGATACAACTGTTGTCTTCATTATTGTCTTATTATTATTTCATTTATAACACATACTTACACGCCTGGCATTTCACAGATAAAAGGCAATGCAGGGCCTATATCCCTGACATCTTACAATCTAATCTAATCAGCACAAATCACACAGTAAGTAAAGCCACTGTCATCGTATGTATATCTCTGTGGAGAAAAAAAAAAGGCATGAAAACAGAAAAAAAGCAAGAAAGGTTTTCTAGTATGTTTCTATGTTCCCTTTTTGTTTGATTTTTCTTTGCTTAATTTCTTTAGTAATACTGGCCTCGTAAGGGGAAAAGAGCGGCAGTGGGCTGTTCTCAAGCAACGGTGAGAGGTGGAAAGGGAAGATAAAGAAAACTGAAGGAAGAAAATGAGGAGGTGAAGGAGGGGGAATGAGGTCATTGGATGCACTAGGGAAATGTGGAAAGGGGTTGACTGCTCGAGGCGGAGGCAGCAGCCTGGAAGAGAGTATGAGGTCGCAGAGAGACAAAAGGAGCACGGTACAGGGCAGAGTCTGCATAGTGAACACGGAGTATCTGGGGAAGCAGTAGGAAGCCAGAAAGGAAAGTCATTACAAGGTATTTTGTAAGGTAAGTGCTGATGTTTTGAGCTGAGAGTTTGTGAAGGAAAAGACTTTGCTAGCCTCAGATATGTCGAAGTGTGTGGGACAGCTTCTTCCTCCAAAGCGTCCGCATAAATGGTGCACAGCTATTGCTACAGCCTTTGGGTTGAAACAGCAGACGTGTCTTTGCATGAGCCTTTTGAGTCTCAGACTCTTTGTGACACATGCTGAATCTACATTGGGCCAAGCCAAAAGAAACATCCCTGCTGTCCCTCCCATAGCCTACTCACCCATTTGGTGCCTAGCTGCCTGAAAGATGAAACCTTTCAAACCTACTGTGAAGGTCATCTTTTTATGTATGAAGTACAATACAGACCCATTTGAACATCAATAGTAAGGTTCCCATAGATGTGGTGAAACTAGAGTTTAATCTAGGCTGTCTGTGGCTACCAGCAATCCCTGTGCTTTAAAATGTGTTTTGTTTTGTTTTGTTTTTTTTCTCATTAATGACTCCACATAGGGGATTCTGATATGCTTCTCATTCACTCCAACATGCCTAGTTTTAGCCTTCTCCATCTATTGAAGCAGGCAGTCCTACCAATGTTGCTTTAGTCTTTCAAAGTTCAGAATCAGGAGTGGTTTTGTAACTATCTGCTTAACAATCTGTTGTGTTGACATTTGAGGAACATCTAGCCTATTTCAAGTGAATGTATTCTTAGGGGAAACTCCTGTTAGACTGCATGAAGAGTAAGATTTATATGGGATTTTCGCTATTGAATGCTCTACTGTGTTTTAAAAATTCTGTATATTTTGATATAATTCTGTATTTTATTTTATAGATTTTTCAGAATTTTCTTTTCTCAATTATATTTACTGTACCTGCAGCCTTGTTTTCTTCCACAGGATATTGGATTTTTAGGATTTAGGCACTTGTTTTTAGGCAGCTGTTTGAAACCAAATTCTCTTTGCCTTTTATTTTATAGTCAATGCACAGGCAAAATATTCAGAGGGAGTTATAGATGCTGCATTCTTTATGAAAACAGCTCAGAATTTATAAATCCTTTTTGAAGTGTCATTCAGTAAATAAGTATTTTTTTTTGTCTAAAATTTATTAAGAGTAAATGGTTAGTGGGAACAGTTCCTTCTCTAAATCCATAGTGCTTGAAGTCCTTCCTGTGCTACCTTTATCATCCTTGCAGAGTTCAATGATTACATATTTGACTTCAATTTACAGAAGCTTACCACTGGGGTAAAGGTAATATATTTGGTGTTTTGATATAATCTGTTTCGTGAGCACTACTGTCAATATCTATAAACTTCTCTCAATACACCACACGAATGTTAACATTTTCCTTTTGACTATTATTACCTCTAAAACAACAAGGATGTTCAGGAGGGAAGAGGGAGAGGGATGTTTTGGATGATTTGTCAGTTACAACCCAGGGGACTACAGATGCGACTAGTCTTATTTTTATATTTATTGTAAAATTAAATGTTGACATAAGGTCTGAGGGATTTGCATGAATACAACAACGTCATTATTAAACAGCTGGGATCCTTGAATTTTTCAAAACTAATTCCAGGGGAAAAAAAAATGAAAGCAGAGCTCATGTGATAGAGTGTAATGAATAGTGCCTCTTGTTTTCTCAAGAAATTATTCTGCACTCTTGAAAAATTATCAGCAGTGGTAATTTCAGTGCTTCTTTCATTTAATACTTTTTGCATTATTCACATGAAGTCCATAAAGCTGCGCAACGTGCACATTGATATCCTTTTTGCTATACCAGGTGCCAATTTTATTGCAGAATATAAATGTGTGCTATACAGAGGCCCATTTGTCTCCTCAGACAATAATGAGATATGTTTGTGTTGTTTTAAATAGTGTTGGCTGTATTAAAACATCTGGTTACAGAGAAGGGGTGTATTAAGCAAAGGGTTGTGCTTGTCTCTCCTGGCATATTCAGCACACAAGGTCAAATTTTGCATTAAATTGGTGAATGAAGGGTGAGAAGTCAAAGACAGGTGTCCTTGGCTGGGCTGTCAACTATTTAAAGCCTAACATCTGCTGGCAACTCACTCCAGCCAAGACCATTAATGGACCGGAGCTGTGTAGTTAGTGTACGTGCTAATTCCTTCCCCATATAGTTGGTGTGTCTTTTATACATCAGTCCATAACCTTAACTGCCCTCCTCTGGTGGAACCGCTGGGCCTTGGGGAGCTACAGTGCAAAGCCATTTGGCTCAGAGTAGAGGTGGAGGCTCTCCCCAGCACCCAACACTCTCACTAGGTTAAGCAGAGCTGCATCAGCCAGCACCTTTGTGGTCCATACACTCACCACAACAAGGAAGCGTGCATGAGCAAGTGCGTGTATGTTAAAAGAATGTCCACTCATTGGATGAAATTCAGAAAGTCTAGTAAACATCCTGTCCTCCAGACCGGAGATAATATATAATTATCCTTTTTATTCTACTGCTTGCCACCCAAATTGTGGTTGCATCAGTGTGGGTAGTTTCATTAACTTCTGAAAGAGTCCTGTTGAATCCCTTCCCTTCTCATTAAGTGGGCCACTGAAGGGTCAGTACAAGTGAGAAGCCCAAGACAGGTGGTAATAATTGTGGAGTCAACTAGTAGAAATAGAAACTCCTCTGTTCTTCCTGGAGCAGCCAGGCAGATTGATGTTCACAGCTGTTCTTAATGCTATCAAACACTCTTACCACTAGCACACACCTTATTCAGGAAGTGCTGCGTACAGAATATGGATAAGAAATGGTTCTGCTTGTCAGTAAGACATCTTTAACTAACATTAGTAGCCACATTTCCAAATTTTTATAATGAAAGATTTGTCAAAGATTTGCAGGCAACTTTGCTTCAAGCCCTTTCTCAGTTTTCAAACCTACACTTCTCAGTTTACTGAAATGGTAAGGGATGCCAAATTGCTATTCAAAAAATCCCAAAGGGCTGACAAGAACAGACCATTAATTTTCCTTCTGTCTGTCTGTTGTCAGTCCTTCTTTCAAGCATGGAGTTTCAGCATTAACATTTGGAAAGTGAGGTCTCCTCATCACAGCATGCTGGATTCCAGTGAAGTCCTTGCAATTTGTCAGTAAAACTTCTAAGGTTTTAGAGGCACAAGAGCACAATGCATCATCTTTCCAAATTTTATTCATTCCCATCTTTGCAGTTCTTAGGAAAATGGAAATTATGGCCAAATTCTTGTCATATCCCCTTACACCTATTCTGTATGTCTTGTACTCCTGCTTATTCAGTCAAGTAAGGGAACAAAAGCTCATGCTGCTCACTCACCTCCTTGTTCCAGCTGTCCAAACTAAAGGCTGTACTCTGAGCCAGCCTGTTTCCTCACATCCAGTTCTTCTTTATGTATAACTGGGTAGAAAGAAGGAAGGATGAGCCTGGCCTTCATACCAGCGCTCTTTCCCCTCCCTCATTTAGGCACTGTTCTTCTATAGCTGATTAGGACAGCTAGCAAGCCAGATGAGTGGAAAAAAAACTGACTTTCACAACTATAAGAATGTAGCTTTTGTGGAGCAAGGGGAGAGAAAATGAAGAATTATTTATTTCTAAGCATCAGAAAAGTCACATTGCTATGTCCATTATAGAACTAGAAGGGACTGCTGCAATATCCTATGTTGCACAGCCTACAGCCTGTCTCTGAACTGATCCATCCTTACCTGCAACAAATCTTCCAGAAAACTGTGATCTTTTATTTTTAAAATTCTGGTCTTGGAAAATACACTGCTATTACATGTTATGCCTTATTCATGACTACACTGAAAAGTTCAATCTTGCTTTTAGGGTCTAGGAGACAAATTTATCCCTCTTAGTGGTACAGAGAGCCTTTAATAAGGCAAGTGCTTTTCCTCCACTGAGCAGAAGGAAAAAAGGAATGACTGGAAAAGGCCTTAGTGAATTGGGGCACCTCTAGGGAGGTCTCCAAGCTTCAGTAAGCAGAGCCGAGAAAAGCTGGGACGAGGTTGATCTAATGAGTGCATCATGACCCAATGAATCAATTGGCCGTTCCAGCTGTGCTTTGCCTCTGCAGCTTGTTTGAACTGATTTGTTCTGCCAGTTTATTGATACAACTGAGTGGTTTTCAGAACTCATCCTTGTTGTTTAAACTCTACACAATTTCTCCCTAATTATGTCATCTCTACAGTCACCTTTACGGTTCTAGCCCCAGCACATGACTGTGCTCACCTTTTTTCCTGTTACGCAAAGAGCTTAGGTCCCTGTTCATAGCAGTTTGCATCACTGATTGTAAAACTAGGGGATCTAAGTGAAAGACCAAGCTGGATTTTACTCGGGATGGTACTTAAGTCATGATTTCCTGAGTGCTGATAGCCTGCCTCTGTTCAACAAATCTTCTGGACAAAGACAGACATAGTAGAAATGAACTTTCTTAATGGGAAGGAATTTTAGAGCATTTCGTCATAAACAACAATTTGGTATGTCCTTGAGATATGTGGAAATAGCAAGGACATATAACACAGAAAGGCCTTGCTGTAGGAATCATTGTGCTTAGACTGAGCTAACCAGCTAGTTTAGATGTAGATGCCAATCACCTGAGCTAGCTGTGCAGTGTAAGCATATTGGGAATTAAAGTACAAGTGCTAAGGTACATCCCAATGTTTTTCTGCAGTTTTCAATTTCCAGACTTCCAATAAAAGCCTAAGATTTTGTTATGGCCAAATGCTTACTGAAAGCTAAACAAACTAAGCAGTCTTATAAAAAAAAAAAAAAGCAGTATGCTCTAAAAGCAACTAAAATCCAAACTCAAGATGGAAAATAAAATTAATGCCATCATTGGCTCTTTGAATACCCTTGCTGGAAACATAAAGCAAAGAGATTTTTAAAGCTTGAGGGTCCAATTTTGCGTACTTGGGGGAGGATGTTCTGTTCTCAGGCATCTTCTGGAAATTCACTGTGAGTTTTCTTACATAACTTTTGCAGAATTTGATAGCTCAGGACTAAATCACCACATCATACAATTTATGATTTTTTTTAAATATCAGAAAGGCTTTCTGCACCAATTTAGGGGCAACTTACACTGTTTCTGACATGTATATTAATGTGAACTGTGACACTCCCCATGAAATTATTTTCACTTAGCATACAAGAGGTAGAGAACATTGAAGCAGAAATTGCTTTGTTTCTTAATGAGAACCAGTACAGTTCTAAAGATAATCAGATTATTCAAAATGTTAGTTACTCTAATTTGCTGCAGTCTGATACAAACTAAAGTTACATATTGCTTCTTCCTCCTTCCCAGGAATGTCATCACGAAGTGTGTTTCTGAACTTTTAAATATATATATTTTATTGTTAAGATTTCTAAAAGCACTGTTTTCAGCAAGATAAAGGGTGCCACAGAAAAGAGGATGTCTTGGCTGAGTTCACACTGAATGAAGAAAAGATAAGCAAAACAAAAGTTAAATGACTGATTTTCAAATCCTCCTTCTTTATTCAAAACTACCTCAGTCCAACTCACATTGAATGCCAGTGACATCATGTAAATTTTATCCAAAATATTTAAGCTTAGTTTTTTAGGTAAACACCTAAACCCATACTTAAGCATCTGAAAAAAAAGGTGATCTGATTCCTTAAGTACTGAAATCTTTCTGTCTCCTTTAATTTATAAGCGGCACCATAAAAAGTAGTCTGGCCTTGTTTCAGTGCTAGGATGCCTACTACAAATAAATTTGGTTCTTGAGATTGAACTTGGCTCCTACAGCACACTCTTCTGTCGTTGTTTTAGCTTCTTGCAGCTTTGTGATATTGAAACATTAAGGAGATGATGAGATAATAAAAGTTCCAGTTAGGCAGATTTTTTAACTTATCAGTTTTATTTGGTTTGATATGCAGTTCTGTCATTTGCTTGTAGGAGGAGTTGGAGATCCATATCTATCACTCACTAAAAGCAATTTTGTTCAAGCAGGATCATTGTTCCTGGAAGTGAGGAACTGTTTACATGCAAAAAAAGTCTGCCACATGAATTGCAGGAGAGTGTTGCAAGCTACTGACATTCCTTCAAAACTTTCAGAAGGTTTATTTTTTAAGAGCTGATTATCATGGAAATTAAAATCCTTTTATGTCTTCATCTGGCATCATTTGTCTTCATCATGCATCATCTTCCCCTTCCTTCCCCCCAAGTCTGACTGAGGTGGGTTGTACCTCCATATCTGTGTCAACCAATGTAGGAGTACACACTATACCAGCTGGTACTAATGAAGGAGGACGCAGGAGGTTTAAGGAAGGAAACTCATTTAAGGCTTTTCTACCTATGAAAGCTATGGTCACAAAGGTATCAGCAATGTAAGCTTCTCCATATTTCACTCTTTATATACTTCAACATTAGTCATTTCATCTAAAAAATCACTGCTAAAGGTGCAAGAGTAATTAATTTTTTGACCTTTCAGAAGACTGCAGTAATTCTAATTGTGCAATGGTGGTTTTTATGGTGGGAACACTTATTTCCTTAAGTTGGATTTTGATTGACAAACTCATTTCATGTAAAAATATCACGTAGCCATCAGGTGGTTAAAAGCTTTCAGCTGTTTCTAGCCTTGCCTGGATTTGAACCAGTGACCTAAAGGCAAAAAGCTTTGTATCTCATTAGCAAAACCCTCAGCTATGCTGTGCACCCATTCAATTCAATTCAGTTCAATTTAAATGAAAAAATTTAGCTGTGATATGAAACATAAGAGAAGCGTTTTACATTTAATTTTCTGCGTGTGTGTTTTTTTAAACATCGGTAGATGGAGAGAGTTTCAAAAGAGATGATTTTATAAAAATTAACATGTAGCCACTGTCATAACTGTTTAAATGTCAGAAAACTCTAATCTAAGCAGTGTTATTTCCAGCTGTGACTAAAGAAAAAGCAGGAAAAAAGCAGCTTTGCTTCTTTGCTGTTCTAACATATTTCTAATAATAAAGATCATTGTCTTTGAACTCTCCCAACCTTACTCTGCTCTCCTTTGCTAAAGCCATTAAAATGATTAGAACCTCAAGCAGGGTTACAGTGTTAAAATGCTTGACTTTTTTCTTTCTCCAAACAAAACAGGCTGGTTTTAAACATGGCACACATCACAGTAATCCAGTCTAACTCTTCTATCAGTCTGGCTAAATTTCTTCAACAGATTTGCCCAAAACTGTGTTAAAAAACATAAATCACTGGATTTAAGTTGTAAAGAATGATGAAAGCTGAATTCATGTATATACATGTGGTGGTACAAATGGACTCTTTTATTATTTAACCTGAATGAAAGCAATAAATTTGAAACAGGTTTAACTGATGATATTGGTAATCCACAACAGATTTCATAAATGTTCTTGAATGAACATTGGTTTTGTTGAGTAATCTCTCAGATTAAAGAAGGGACAGATAACTCAAACAGTCTGTTGAGATTCATATTATTTTCTTGTTTAAGTTTTGGTCTGAATGAAAACTGTAATGGTAATTACATTTTTTAGTTATTAATTAATAGAATAGTTGCATTAAATACCTACTAAATGTCTAGAAAGCCAATAGGAATCCTCTCCAGAACAGACATTCTCAAGATCAGAGAACCTTTTCATTGAAGTTAGCTTGAGCTCCATTTAAATGTAGAATTTAAATTCAGATTGGTAATTTTTAGGAGTCTTTACAGACTGTGTTAATTCCCCCCTTGGATTGTAGGGAACATGATTCTCCTGTAATTTATTCTGTCCTATAATTTAGGAAGCCCTTTCCTGGCAATTATGTGAAAGCAATATTTAGCTGCAGGGAACCTTTACAGTGATTTGAATTTTCTAGATAAGAAGGACTTGAGCATAAGCAATTGTGGGTGTGTGCTGACACAGGCATCGTTACTACCTTTGTCTCCGTTTGATAGTGATGGAATATGTCATACAAATATATGGCAACAATACGCTAATCAAGAATATTTCACCAATGGAAAAAAATTGTACTGAAGAATAAGTGATTATTATATCAACAGATTACTGAGATAACCAAGCTGGACTAAAACACTCAAACTGAAAAATAATGGTTAAGACTTGCCCCTGCTGAAATCAGTGAAAGAGAAAATCAGAAGCAACATTTGCGATGGCTGCAGTAGCGCGAGGAGTCTTCTGTGTCTTCTGCATGGGTGTAATTTGAATGGGAGGAGAAGAGATTTAGAATCAGCCCTGTGGAGGTTTAAGAAGCTGATTTTGTTAAGGAGCTGTTTTGACATTCCTATCTTTCTTGTCATACTTTTTTTTTTTTTTTTAATGAGATACACAATACCATGCTTCTGTTTTTATATTTTAGACCGACCCACTTGGCTCTCACATCTAAAAAGATGGGCTGGTATGTAAGCTGTGAAAAGAGCAAGGCAGATTGATGACTAGTAAAGTACACATGGATTTGTACACATATTCATACACAGTGCAGGAAAATCAGGAAAAGGAACTACAAACATTGAGCTTTTAATAAGTATTGCATCACATGGTCTATGTATTGCTTTAAAAAAAAAATGAGCATAGTCATTCCTGTGCTTCTCATCAAATGTTTTTGATGCATAGATTTAACACATTTGGTTATTTAGGCGTACGTTTATCTGACAGGGAGAAAAATCACTTGACTAAATTCTTCTCTAATACCAGTTCAGCAAGATATTTAATCGTCTGCTTAATTTAAAATATCCACGTTTCTCATCCAGAACAATGAATCCTCACATGGTTTAAGTTACAGAGGTGCTTAAATAGCTCCATGAACTCAGTGGTATCTATGTGGCACAATATTTCCAATGTCGTAGATGTTCCTCAAATTTTACTTGCCTGTCACTAGGAGTAAAATTTGCCCCATGCTGCATTTTTTCCTGCTGTGTATGTTTTAATTCCTGAACCACACTCTCCACATTAAATATTTCTCTATGACAATTCCAGTAACATTTTCTAATCACAAAATAATATTTACCATCTTCCCCCATGCGGTTTGCAGAACAGAAGGAGCTGCTGCAGTTCTGTAGAGGTCGTGAACCTGCTTGATGAAGCACAGATGAATATAAAGTATTCTACTGAGCTTAACAGGCTTTATTAATGTGCAGATCCAATACACATTTTTATTTAAATTCATCTAAAGGCTAAAGGACACATTTTTCAATTGTTATTTTGCATTTAGTTTTGTGAGATTAGTTTTGCATGTTTTTAAAAAAGAAGTGTGATTAGATATCTACAAATTACTTTCCGTTAATTATAATCACTGCACCTAATAGTGCTTTTGGACTTTTAAGGGAAGAATCAACCAGCAATTTAATTTGAAATAGATTTGTACAAGATCTCTGTATAAATTAGAACTTCTTCTTGTCCCTAATCCATACATTCAATCTCAGTTTTGACTAAGACCCAGACTTTACATTTCTTTTTCTTTGAAAGGTTAAAAATAATTCTTTGAATAGATTTTTCCCCTTATTTTCAGCATCTCATTCTCTGATAGAATTCCATCCATAAACAGGAATGTAGCGTCAAACCATTGCCACTGGGGAAAGCATTTTCAAAAGGTCTAAATCAGTCTTTCTGAACCTCAGTCATGTTCATACTTGTCTTGTGACTAGTTTTTTAAAGATACTGAAGGAACTAAAGATTTAAACAAGTATTCATTGAGATTTTTCAGAAATATATGTTCATTTCAGTGAAAGACATGCCTTAATTCAAGTGGGTAGTTCTGTAAATTCTCATATTATCGTATATGCGTCTTTAAGCACCTAAGTCATTGAAGTCTTTGGCACACGCTTCCTTTGCAGAACTGCTGTGTAAGATGTTATCATATTCCACTGTTTGCTGTTTCCTCACTGCTGAAGATTGCTGGTCCCACCGGAGAGCTGGCAGGTTGGGACACACACCCACATCTCAGTCATGTCAGTAAGGAGTCTGAGGGCTTTAGTTTAAACTGCTGACCAAGGTGCCTGTAATCTAAGCTCCAGGACTTTGCATTTAAGCAGCTGAGAAGCGCGTATGCATTCCATTCTCCATACTCAGCAGAGGGGCAAAACAGATAGTGGGAGAAAGTACCTGGTAATTTTCTCTTATTACATTTGCTGCAACCTATTGGCAATTGCCCTTAGTCATCTGAATTCCCATTTTCAAAAATGTCCTAGGCATTCCTAAGGGATTGGTTCTTCTTAATGTATTTGGGTGCCGAAACTATACCAGGTTGTTGCCAAGGAGTGGCATGTTACAGTTTGCACTGGTAAAAATACAGCTGAATAGGCTTTGGCTGCCATTTCTCTCCTAGTGTAAAATCTTAGAAAGAAATGGAGCATTGCTTCCTGAAAAGTAGTAGTGAGATGCCCACTGAGCAACTTTGCAGATGCCAGCCCTGCCATCTGGCACAGCCCCACACGCTGCATGCCAGCAATATATCCCAGACACAAGCTAAAATGAATTGCATACAGCATTCCAGAGCTCCTTTTATTTATCAGTGGAGAAAAGATATGTATGCCAATTAGGATTAAGCTGTTGTTTGTATAATATAAAGGAGCCAGCCAAAATAGCAGGACTTCTGCTCTATAACCAGAGCTATTTTCTGGCACTGAAGCTTCAGCTGCTTACCAGCTCCACCAGTCCATTTTTCTGATGCTAGAGAGGGGCAAACTGCCATTCATTTTGCTTGCCCCCGTTACCTTCTCATTTGTGCTGAATCTATTGCTAATAAGCATGCTTAATTCAGAACATGAATGTTTCATTTCACTGAAGCTTTGGCTGCTTACATTTTAAGTCTGTAGTTGTGAACCCTTGGCATTGACATCTGGATACTTAGGTTATAGGACCAGATCTTCAATTGCAGAAGGAGTTGGCACAGCTTGAGGATTTTAAGTCACCTTTATACTTTTTGATCCTGCAGTATTCTAATTATGAAGCACGTCAGACTTGTTCTTAGGCTGCTCTGTGGCACCAAGGAATCATTGCATCATCCTGAAGACTGCATAGGTGCAAAGTCATTCCTTCCCTCCAGCCGTGTCATCTTTGCTACTTGTAAGGTTTCATAGGGAAGTAAGGTTTTTTTGTTGTTGTTGTCAAAAGTGGTTTTAGAAGAGCTTTGCATCAGTGTAGAAAAAAAAAAATCTTATCTTTTGTTATCAGAAAATCCAGCTTCATAACTGTTCTTTGTTATGCTGCTTCATACAATTCAAGAAAAAAAGTAAAAGGCAACTGCATCTTTTTACATAAAACCATTGCAAGAAAAAGCAATTAGAACAGGCTTGCCATCCTGATGAGGAAGGCTTTAAACTACCCAGACTGGATATGGAGAACTTGTAGTTAAGTGAGAGAAGAGTCTGGGGTGGTAAGTACAGAGGGCAGGTTGATGGGAGGAACAGAACCACTGGAAAGGCTAAATCTCACCTGAGGGGCCAACCTCTACTGCCTGTGCAAAAAAGCATGCAGGCTGGGAAATAAAAAGGAGAGGCTGGAGCTCTACATGCTGATGCAGAACCGTGACATCTTTGGCATGACTGACACAGTGGAATAACTCGTAGGACTGAAGTGCAGCTAGAAAGAATGTGTACAGTCTCTTTAGGAAAGGCAGACATTGAAGAAGGCTGTCCAGAGGGCTAATTTACATGAAGGAGCAGCTTTAATCGCTCTTCTAGGAGCTCTTCCATGGACAGGTGGCAGGCTGGTTGATGGAACACTTTTTTGGGGAACTGTTAGGTGGGGTCTCATGGGAGCCAGTATTGGAAGGCAAAGGAGCTCAGTAAAACTGGCAGATTTGAGGACAGCCTCCTCAAAGCACAAAAGCACTCATCCCAGTACTCAAGAAAATCCTAGGTATCAAGAGAACATCATGGTTAAACAGAGAACTCCAATGCAAGAAGGATATATACAAAAGGTGGACATATACAAAAGGAAGAAGAGGATACTAAAGAGGAATGTAAAAGCCTTGCCTAGGTGAGCACGGAAGATGTTAGGAAAACCAAAGCTCAGTTATAATTGAAACTGGCAAGTGAAGCTAGAGTTGGAGCTCACAGGGGACCTAGAGGTCAACAACAACAACAACAAAAGCTTCTTCAGCTATGTTAGTAGTAAACAGAGCAAACAGATAACATAGACTTGCTGCTAAATGGGTGCTGCTAAATAATGACAGCAGATGCAAATAGGGCTGTAACTTACTGCCCCACTCTTTGCTGACAAGGTCTCCTATGCCTCTGTGAATAAACACACAGGATTGGAAGAGGACAGGAACTACAAGCAGTGGAAGAGGATCAAGTCAGAGTTCTGTTGAGAAATTTTGATCCATACCAGTTCACAGGACTAGATAGACAGGACACATTCAGAAGTGCTGAAAGAACTAGTTGATGAACTGGCCTCATTGTGCCCAGTGAACTGACCTTTCTCCATCACCTTTGAAAGGTCATGGAGATCAGGGAAATTCCCAATGACTGGAGAGAGACAAAAGTCATGTCCATCTTCAAAGAAGGCAAGAAAGACAACCCAGAAAGACAACTATGGGCTGGTGATCCTTAATTCAATCCCTGGGAAAATCACAGTGTGTTCTTGAAAGCAATTTCTGGGAACATGAAGGAGAAGAAGGTGATTGGGAATAATCTACAGGTGTTTAAAAAGTAAATCATCCTTTACCAACCTGATTGACCTCTATGATGAAATGAGTAAATCTGTAGGTGGATGGGGGCAGTAATGAGTGTCATCTACAGTGATCTTAGCAAGGGTTTCAACACAGCTTCCCTTGTATCCACATTGGGACATCACAGTTCAGATGAGTGAACTACTAGGGTGAAAAACTGGTCAGATCATCCAGCTCAAAAGGTAATGGCTTATGGTTACTACTCTACTTGGAAAGTGTAGTTCCTCTGCAATCTATACTGGGACGTCTCCTGTTTCATATCTTTATCAGTGACCTGGAGGAAGAGACATTCATCAATTTTGCACACCTAGGAACCTAGGGAGACTAGGAACTGGGACAATGAGAATTAAATTCAGCAAGAGCGAGTATAAAGCCCTGTACCTGGGAAGAAACTGCACCCCTGATCATACAGGCTGGGGACTGTTCCACAGCAGCTCTGCAGGAAGGGACCTGGGGGGTTTGTTGGACAATAGGCTACACCTATTGTGCCACCAGTGTGTCCTGGCAGTGATGAGAACTAACAGCATAAAAGGGTTGTATCACCAGGAGCACAGCCAGCAGATCAAGAGAAGTGGTTATCCCCCTTTAATCAACATTTGTTAGACCATCTCCAGTTTGGGACCCACCAGTACAAGAAAGACATCAACAAACTGGATCAAGTTCATTGGAGGACCAACAAGATATCAGGGCTGGAGCACTTGGCCTGTGAGGAGAAGCGGAGGGATGGGGTTTGTTCACCGTGTAGAAGAGATGTCTCCAAGGGGACCTAACAGCCCTCCAATACCTACAGTGAAATTACAGAAAAGACATAGCCAAGCTTTTTACTGAGGTGTACAGCAGAAGCATGAGAGATAACAGTCATAATTTGGCAGAAGGAAGGTTCTGGCTAGATGCAAGACATCTTTTGTTTTCTTATGCTATGAAAATAGTTGCCCAGAGAGGTTTAGGGATCCTCCAAAGAAAGCCTCAATTCCTGCTGAAAGCTGAATTCTTAGCTGCTTACTCTGAATTGAGTTTTGAGACAGCTTTACACAGGAATTTAGACCAAGTGACCTTGCCAGGTCCTTTCCAACCTGCATGATTCTATGATCTTTGATTTTCAAAGTTTAGGCTTGCAAACTGTTCATTCTTACATGCTGTTGACTTGTAGAGAAGATCACATGTGCAGGATCTGTTCCACGTTGCCTAAATGCAAATATACATATGAGAAAAGAGGTAAAAAGAAAAAAAAAATTCCAAGGGCAGTAATTTGGTGGTGTTTCAGCCAACGTGCCTCTCTGTGCTTTATCATTCAGCCACCATATGCTAACAGTGGGTTTCTTTGTGTCAAAGAAGTGATATAATTTGTTGACTCCTGAGGTGCTGAAGGTTTGTGCAGTAGCTCAGAAAGGAGAAGCTGTTTAGCACAGCTAAATGGTGGTTCTATAATTGTGATGTGTTGGGAGAATTCAGTGTTAAATGATCCTCTGTCTAGCACTTGCTCATATGTGCACTATGATGAGGGGTAGGATTCAAATTAGTACATTGGCCTGAACTATAAATTATGTAAGAGCAGAGGCTGGCTCAGGTGCCAGCTGGGTCAGATAGATTACACTTCATTAGCCACCTGGGTCAGGTATCCTGGTACTGATCCATTCTTAGCTGCAATATGTATGGGTAGAAGTTGAACTCACAGTGGAGTGGGCATCTTATATTGCAGTGTCCTTGCCTTAGTCAGTTTAATTCAGACCTGTGGTGTTATATTATTGTGATTCATTGTATTTATGCTGGGAAATACAGATAGGTGATTTAGCTTCTTGTGTGTGGAACTCAGGTGTTTAGGACAAACCCCGGCCCTGTAGGTTTGAGCAATGTGATGTAGCCTTTTGCTACCCAGACTTTGAGACATCTGAATTTAGGATTAAATGAGGGAGAGAAAAATATTGATGAAGTTGTTGCCTCATCCAGATTCTTGAATGCAATGACCAGTTAGGAGCTGTCAGCTGTTTTGGGGTGTCTGTGCTGTTCCTCTCCTCCATTTCAGTTACCTGGACATAAAAACAAAAGAAGTTCAAATGCTACAGAAGCATTTTATGTCCTACCAGCACTTCCAGCTCCTGCTTTTCCAAACAGTGGCTGAACTAGCTGCCTCACAGAGTCGGCCCATATTAGTAAGTATGTGAGGATTTAATTTTAGGGGGAAATCGTGCTTTCTTTTGTACAAAGTAGAAGTAATGCAGATTCACAGGCAGCTCTAAGGAAAACCACCGTTTAAGAATCCAAATCCAGGTGGGTCCTCTCAAGCCAATTTGGCACCTCAGAACAGCAGCAACTTTTACTGCTTTGAAGATCCCTTTTTTTTTTTTTTTTTTTTTTCACACATGCATCTGTCATGCAGAAGAAGTTGCTGAGTTCTCAGGCTCAGGAAGCTTTCAGAGATTTTGCCATCCATTAAATCTCTACATAATAAGTGAGATGTAAGTGCTAAGTTTGGATCATGGTACCAAACATAACTGATAGTAGCCCTGAGGCTATCCACTGACTTTAGCTAAATTTAAAACTTTCATTCATAAATACAGATTAAGAGAGCATACAGATCGTAATAGCATAGCTGCAGTCCCAGCACACAGATGAATGTGTGCACACATGCACACACAATTAGAAGGTAACCTCTAACTCAGGGAAGTTTTATGCTCAGAAGGCTCCAAAGACTCACTGGCACAGTCCCTGTGATTGTAGAGCTGAGTATCTGCCATGGTGTTTTATCCAGCCACTCCAGGGGAATCTTAAATGCACGCGGAAAATGTCTGCCTACACCTAGCGTACTGACTGCATCCACTAAATGAAAATGAGGATATTCAATTTTAAACAAAGCATTTTTTATTTTTATAAAGAAATCAAAACCAGTTGCAATTAAATAGCAAACAAAGGAAGAACTGGAATCCATAAAACATCAGGGGCAATATTTAAAGCAACCAAACTAAAATCAGTTCAGTATTTCTCTGCTGTATTTATATACAAGTGCATTTATTTTTAAAGTACCCTAACACTTAATTTTGCTTTCAGTTGTATTTTTTTATTTGGATTACATATGGTATTGTGATAGGATGTTTCAGAAAGCCATAAAGTGTTCTTGCCTGTAAAAGCAATGTCCTTTCTTGTTAATGCCAAGAATGCTTTTCCCAAAACACTCATTCCCTGCTCAAGACACTGTAGCTGCTAATGAGGAAAACACTGCAAGTACCTCATTCAAATGTTTTCTTTTGTTTATCTACTGGGAGTTTACTCTGTAATAGTGAAGAATCCCTGAGTATCAATGAGTCTGAAAGTACTCATATTCTGCCAAGAATAAAGTTGTAAAGCTTTGTGTGCCAACACTTTAAATTAATCTAAAATAATGCAGAGGGGACTTTGTCATCTTGGAAGGCTTTTTAAAGCCTCATCACTATTGTCACAATTAATAAGAATATTCCATATCGGTGACATGGCTCCCTTCCTCTATTGCCAATTATAGTTTCGATGGATGACATCCCTCTGAGGAGGGACGTCGGAACTCGTAGAAAGGATGATATCGGCATGGGACAAAATACACTTTTGTACCAGAAGCTTTGCAGTATGTTGCTAGTTTCCTAGGCAGCTCTGCTTACTCACAACCTTCTTTCCTAAGCATCACTTAGTGCCCAATGCTAATCAGTCCCTTTAGATGGCTTTTACGAAGTAGATAGCGCATTAATTTGGCATACAAATTGAGAGACTATCTTTGATGGTGAAACAAGATTAAAATACCCATGCTCACATTTCAGTTGCATACATAAAACATAAATAATGCAGTAACCCTCCCCAGCATTACAGACAGCTTCATTTCTCTCTCGAACAGTGCTTAAAATCTACATCTATTGCAAACTTAAAAAAAGACAAAAACAAGGCCATAAACAAAATATCATGCCTGCCAAAATACTTTATGTTCCCATCCACAGGGCCCTTAGTCACAGTTCTGGCCCAGGATTTCCTCATGAGATGCTGTTTAAGAGCTTTTTTTAAAAAAAAATAAAACACACAATGCCATTCCCATGATATGTTTTACAATTTGTGTTTCTGTATGGCCAAGGCTGCTGTGTTTAGTTAAAAATATATGAAATCAGTAGATTGCCCAGGTCTCCATTTTTACAGGGGATACTGCATCATTAAGTACTGAAAGAATATAATGTAACTATTCAAACTGCTTAAAATATTTCGTAACCATAAATTATTATCCAAAAATATTTTTCGAGTAGATAAAAAGAGTTGTCAATTCTGCATAGTGAATGCCTCATAAGGGGCTCATTTATGGTTGAAAACTGAATAAAAGCAGTAAATTAAGAACAGACGTAACCATAGAGAAGCTGTAATCCACAGCAGATTTCCTTGGTGAATGAAGTATTGTTGTGTGGATTTATCCTCTTTGCTTGTACAGTTAACCAGTCACATCTGTGGCCGAAGTGCTGTCTGTGCACACAGACTAGTTGGGTTCAGTCACCCCATGGAGGTGAGCACATGCTGGTTTACACTGTATTGATAAAGTGCAAAATAAACTTCGCCGGCTGTTTCGCTGGGGCATGCTCTGCTGACGGGCAGATATAATATTGAAACTGAATTCCTGCGACTTGGAGACATAAAAATGCTAGGACATTGGAAAAGCTGGAGGCACCAGTGCATTTCCCCTAGATTGTATATTAGTATTGCAGGCCTTGTTTTCTGGCAAGTTACAACAGACTCTGTCGCTGACTCACAGAATTAGTGTTTGTACTTCCTAAATACGATAATGAATGGGAGCTGCTTGAGCTATAGTGTTTGTGAAGGGAAAGCCACTTGTTATAAATATTCATTTGACAAAATGTAAATACTTTTATAGGAGTGTAAACTGTTGCAAGTTATTTGATTCAGTACAGTTGTCTCTTCCGTACTGTTTGTCACAAATGCACATAATGAACCAGCCGGGATGACATGTAGACTTGACAGTGAATTAGTTTAGCCGTATTGCTGTTTGTTTAACTTTGTGATTACACACCAGTCCGACAACTCATCTCCTGTGTCTTCAGAAAGCCACAGCAAGTTCCATTTTTCTTATGTCTCTCCATTTCTTTGCTTGTTCCAGTACCTCAGCGTATCATTGGACGCTAATTTTGATTTTACATCAGGAGGTTGTATCTATTGCGAGATCACCGGCTTATTAACTCAGAACATTCAAAAAAAAAGAAAAAGATTCTTGTGTCAAGGGCTTTTTTTAATTATAAGGCATGCTTCCCTGACAACAATAGATTTCATTTCAAATAAATAAGCTTCCTTCTAACCGTGTCTGAAACAGAATTAAAAAAAATACAGGAAAGACAGAAACAAATGTTGTCATTTAAAATTCCTCACACTGGTCATTTAGAAACCACTGTCTTCATAATTTTATTTATCTAAATATAAAACCACATCGAGATTGTTTCCTCTTTAATTCAGGTTGTAGAGAAAATAATAAATAATTATGATCATGCCAGCATCAAAAACGAACTGCAACAACTGTATCTGTATTACAAAGAAGACTACAAAGTTTTATAGTGTTTATAGATGCAGCATGCATGCGAACTGGAACAACATATATAGACAGTCAATGTCTTGCTGTTTGGAAGTATGTGCTCAAGTTAATATGTGCATGCACATGCTTGAGTATTATTACTATGTACATGTATGTAGACAGAGGCTTACAAAATTTCTTTTTTATAATCAGTAAACATTAACTGCCGTTAAAGGTTTGATCCTTAACTTGATCTGAGTCAAACAGAATTTGAAAACTCTAGCGTCCCTTTAAATTAATCATGGACTTTGAAGGTACTATATATTCTGTTTGATTTTTCTCCTAACATAATTTAAAGTTTAAAATCGTTGTTGTCATTTTGTGCTGAGCAAAGAGGTCACAACTCTATGCCTACTATAATCATTTATACAACAACAGCAAATGTGGATCAGGGGCAGTTCTGCTGTTTGTTTCAGTGGTCAAAGTCCTTTTATATCTCTTGTTTTGGTCTAAAATTATGTTTTCTTATTAAAGAAAAAAAACAAATCTGGTGCTTTAGAAGTTAAAGTGACTAAACTATTTTGCTTTTAAGTTTTGTCCTGAAATCTTTGCAGGATGTTTACAATCTGGAGGACTTAACTAGACTGCTATTTTAAGGCCTGTTCCAAAGACTTCTGCTGGCTTCAGTGAGCTTCTATCAGGCCCTTAGTGACTCCTGGGAAAATAGAAGATCTGGGTATTTTAAACAAGAATTGTTTTTTAATGTTTACTGAAATTTATCTAAAAACCTTATTATGAAATATTTAAAGCAGCAGACTTATTCAGTGCTCTGGAAGATAGTTTTCTGAAATAGTTGCATATTCATTTAGAGCTATCAGAAGTAGAGGGATTTGGAATTTGTTTCGTTTTATTTTTTTCATTTAGTAAGATTTCTTTCCAAAGAGGTCAGCAGGACTTTTCTGAAAGGATTTAATTAAAGTTAGCAAGTAATTTTGTGTTCTGCAGCATGTTACATATTGTGAAAAGGTTATGGATTCACCCAGTGCAGCGCATCAAAAGTGTAGAGGTGATAGGTGAAATTCTTTTTGTTGCAAGTGCTGAGATATAATCATTTAAAAGGTCACTTGCACTCAAAAAAGAGCATTTATTTAAGAAGTAACTTGTTTTGGGATATGCTGCATTTTTAAAGGTTAAAACAATGTCTTGCTGATCAATGTGATCAGTGAGAAGTAATTTTTTATTTCTTTAAAAAAAAAATCTGTATGTTACTTTAGGCTATTTATTAACTTCCTGTGCAATACATCATCATTTTGAAAGCTCAAAATCTGACGTAATTACTAAAACTTGATACTTAGAAGCTTTGAGATCTAGAATTACTTTGTTTCAATTATTGTGTGCATTGCTAGTAGTAAAACTATAATAATTTTAAGTATAAGAATTCAGGTGACAAGATCTATCACAGGGCACAGTATAGTATATTGCTTTGTGTATAGACAGTTGTTCTGAAAGGAAACACCAATTGTCTAAAGCAAGAGGGAAAAGATTGATTTATGTTTTATAAAGTGATTTGGGAGTGACATAGATTATGTAGTTATGATAGACAGACAAAAATGAATTATATTTTAAGTGGTAATGTGAAAGACCATAAATTCAGAGAGGTTTTTTAGGGAGCTGAAAAAGAAGATTTTTAAAACAATTACTTAGTTCTTACATTTATGCAGAGGAGTTCATATGCAATGACAAGTATGCTGTGTGTTTAGAGGAGTTTTTTCCCTTTTCTCTAGAAACTGTTCAAATTGGCATTAAATTTCTTTAAGTCACAGTGTTCTTTCCACTTACACTGCTCAACAGTCCATAGACGTCAAGGAGGAAAGAGCTTTTATAAATGCTCTTTGCCGAATAAGATGTTATGGTCAGTCTCCTTGATCCTTAAGATTGCCAGTACAGAGCAGCATTTTGTTAATAATTTGTTTTAAAATGCTTTTGTTGGACCACTATCCCGTAGAAATTATACATGGTATTTTAATGAGATGGTATTGATCAGTTCTGTCCGTTGAACATTGTACATTCCAGAGAAACTTATGTGAGTAGGAAAAAGGAAAAAAATGTACATAAGGAATTAACAGTTAAAAATGAATGACTTACATTTGTTTTGGGATCATTTTTACTCAAATAAAGCCATCCTCCTTAATTTGTCTTGCTTTCCATTTGAAAGAGGGCAAAATCTATTTCCTGGGCAATTTTGCACAGCACAGATATTAATACTTTGGGGTTTAATTGTATCCTGTGTTTAAATACACTGTGGGTGAAACCCTAGACCTCTGCTTAATTGCTGTGAGAAAATAGCCTGATTTCTCTGAGATTAGGCACACGCTTATGTATACTTTGACCCAAGAGTGCCTCCTTCAGAATTAATCTTCTAAGGTAGTGGGATTTGCTTTTGTACATGCAGTAGACCCATTCATGACAAACGGTGCCTAATAAACCAACTTCACCCTCCAGACCTCTCTTTTGCTGTCAGAGTTTTTCTTCAACTATTCATTTCACACATCCCTTGTCCAGTTGCTTATTAGCAAATAAACCTTAAAGCAGGCAATAGGAATAAATTTAATGATTCCTCTTAATTAGAGAGGCTTAAGGTTTAAATAATGTGCTGCGGAACTGGAAATGTAAAGAATTTCCATTTAATTGTTAGGCAAAAATATTCTCAACCTGATCCAAATATGCTGGCTATTAGAAGACAAATTTGCTCATATTTATTTTTAAAATTTTCTCTGTGCTATAGTTCAGTTGAACCATCTATTCCATAAAAGCACTTTTCCCTCTGTCATCTGTATTAGGATTGTTTCTATAAGATGTAACAAAAAGTTCTGGTTTTCAAATATTTATATTAGTCAAAGTTAGTCCTGTTTATACTTTTTGGCAATATAACTTTTTCCTTAAAAATGAAGTACTTTAGTTTAACTAAACAAAATGTGTTGAAATGGACGGTCTTATAAACTTGAGTACACTTGGCAACAGAAAGGACCAAGGCTCCAACCAGAAAACACTGACTCAAGTGAGTAGCCCCTACTCATACAAATATCTCATTAACTTCAAAGGAACAATCTGTGTGTATTGGAGTTTTCAAAATCTGGCACTAAAGCACCAATCTTGACTGCAAACATCGAGGCAGATGTAGAAGTTTGCTTCATTTTATTAATACCATTAAAATCAGGAGTTGTGATCATTAGCAAAGTATTCCTTTATGTGTTTTTCTACAAATAATATTAACGCTTCCAGGAGCATGTTCTAAAATTAGAAGATAAAGACATTTGTTTCAGTTGTGAGTTAACATTAGATAAAGTCATCTTTTTGTTTTGATAGTTCTGTAAAGCAGTTCCCTGTATTTGCATTAAAACCATTAAGTCCAACAGCTACTTTATATTTGTAAAAGAGTCTGGCTGCAAAAAAAAATTGACTTCTCTTTTTCAAAATCAGTAACATTGCAGTAGCAGAAATAATGATGTAACATAAGAAGAAAATCCCAGATGAACTGATTCTTTTAATTAAATATCTGGATCAAAAAATTATGTGAATAAAATATTATTTAACTTCTATAAATTTATATTTGTTTAAGCAGACTTTTCTTTGTGCTAACTATCAGTTACTTGATTTCTTGTGTGTTATTTTTCTGTCATTTTCGAAATATGTGATCAAAACCAGACTGAAATGAAAAGGGTTTTGTTGTTTTGGGGGGATTGGGTTTTTTTGGTGTTTTTTTTTTTTTTAATGTTTTGTTTTGTTTTGTTTTATGGTAAACCCTCTAGCTATTGTTACGGTAATAAGCCTTGGTTGGCTGATAGTGAACTATGTGGTCGGGACTCTCATAAGGGAAATGCAGTCTTCATTAAACAAGCCTTTTAACAGCAAGCCAAGCTTGATTAGAATCATATACAGATGAAATCATTTCTTTACAATTCCTTTGTAGTTTTGTGCATTCCCAATAACTCTTTAGGCTTAATAATATTTAGGAGACAGCTGGGTTACTACTTAAGATTCTGTTGTTGCTTCCAATTATTGCGTCAAAGTCAAAATACATAGTATAATTTCTGTTCAAATAACTGCAAGTGTATTAATGTGATATATAAATGTGAAATGGGTTGGGGCAAAAGTAAACATTAGAAGTAAACAGAAGGCAAGGAGTTATAGCTTGCCGTCTTATATGGAATCCCTCTGCTAAAACTGTAAGGGGCAAAACTTCAGAAACAAGCAGGAAACATTCTGTGAGTTTTGTTATTGTTACTCTAACCAAGCTGTGACAGCATACAGCAAGCCTAAATACTTTGTGTTATAAAATATAGCTACCACTTTGTCTGCTTAATTTATATTACAATGGTCATTACGAGTTTATACTTCCTAAATTTAGAGGCACTAAAGAAGAAGCAAACTTCACTAAAACCCCAAGAAAGTAGGAATTCTTTTTTCTGGCATCTAGTCAGAGGGAAAATATTGTTGGTAATGCCAAACAAAAGAAAACAAAACAAATCTCTTAAATCTATTGGTTAATTTTATTAGCCAGGGTCCAATTAAGCAACTATAATCCCGTTGATCTTTATTACTGATGTGCATTCCTTCCATAGCATAAATCTCTATAGGAGAGAGCTTAAGACTTCATGGATGGCAGAGGCCCATTGCAAATGACAATTCACTACTAAACAAAGCAAGAAAACAACTCAATCAAAAGGTCAAATTCCTTTCTGTGGGTGATGACGGAAGGATGATAAGAGGAAAGCCTTTTTCTTTCCTTCCTTCATTTAATGCGTCCTTTCCTCAGTAAAAGCAAGCCTCCAAACTCCCCCTAAGCAACAGGACCTCAAAAGTGCGTCCACCCTACTCAGCCATTTAACAAGGCAATCTGCAGCATTAGCCCATGGTGGTCAGAAGTGGTAGAATGAGTTGGCATACGGCTCTTTTTTAGAGTATTCATACTGTTTGACCTGGCCTTTCATTCCAAGCCTATGCACGCACATTTCTTCTTCACCTTGCCAGCTGCTAGCCTCAGTGTACTGTTCCAGAGGGGCAGGCGGAATGTTTAGGCATGAAAGGCATCATTCTGGGTCCTGTCCTCTGAGAAGAAGGGTTCTTGTAACTTATCGTTAAGACTTACAGGATTCTGTACGTAGCTGTTACTGAATTGTATGTTCAGGCATGCAGTCTGTGTATGTGTAAGGCAACTGCCCATATTTTGTCTTTGGAAATCTAGATACTGAGCTGTTTTTACCGTAGGACTGCGCTCCACGCTCAGTCTCGCAGACAGGCTCTCCCTGCCTGAGGTAGTGTACGTCTGTACTCATTTGATTGAAGGAGTTTGTATGCAGTTAAATTGGTTGTGGATGCATTTTTTTATTGTGTGGAAAGAGCCAAAGACTTGAATTATGCAAGTTTCTGTGCACTTTGCAGTGGGATCAGAAATAATGCTGTGCTAATGCATAAACCCTTGTGAATCCCCAGAGACTGTGCTGAAGTTGTGAACAACCAGTGACAAGTCACAGCAGTGCGGAGAGCAGGTTATGAATCAGCGCAGTCCTGCTGTTCAGTATTTCATGTACTCTTTTCTTTCCTCCTCTTTTCCTCCTTAAAAATACACACACAGGTTTGCATCTGCTAAGCCTATCTAATCTATAGACTGCCACAGTATATGAATGCTATTTCACTGGCATTGCTGTTTGTGTTTACAGCCAAAGCAATCTTCTGCTGCAACATTCAATAAAAATAAACAAGTAAAATATCAAGAATGGAAAGGAAATATTGTGGCAGCTTTTTAGCTACTGAAAATCAGATAACACCTCTAAAGCCAATGGAGCTGCACCAATTTATATTTGTTGTAAGTCTGACTTAAAGTTTTAAGGCATAATGCTTTCTGTTTTCTTCTCTACAAAACATTTATGTATATTCCATGCCACACATCTGTGCATGCAACAAACTCTTTTAATCTGAAAAGATTAAAAAAGGGAAGCTAGGCCAAGATAGATATCAATAGATGGGAAAATACCAGTAGATAAAAGAACTACTATGAGCTATTCAAATTATTAACATCCCCTCTGTGACTCTTGAAAAGCAAAGGAGGAGTCCTAGACTTATTCAAATATCCTTGAATTCCCATTTTAGATGGCCACTCCATTTATCAATATACATTAGTAGCTACAAGTCATAACCCAGTATCTGTAGCATTAAAATTAAAACAACCACTATACTAAAGAAAATGAAGAGAGGGTAATAATTATCTAGCTGTTCAGTATTCAGGGAATTTACATGCTCTGTTTTTTTTGTTTTGTTTTGTTTTTAAATCTTTAGCCTATTTATTTTACTTTCTTTATAAATGTTCATGGTTTCCATAGATATCTAAGCTATTAGATCTGAAATCACTACCAGTACTTAATTTTTCTAAAGGAATAACTTCTCTAAACAAATTCTTCTTTCAATTTACCTATATTGTCTAATAGATTATCGTTTATACATCTAAAACTTTGTGTTTTCCTTTCCTTTCCACTTACTTATTAAAGCATGCATAAATATTACTGATCCAAGATGGTGTTGTTTCGTAACACCTTTAGCTGGAGATTTCTAGCTATGTGGTTTAAGCGATGAATATACCTGTGTTCTTGCCCAACATGCTCTTTCATTCATTGTGTTTTTATGTTCTTAGTTTCGTGTTTCAAAAGTGTCATGATCTTTTATCAGCCCACAATCATGAGCCTCTTCATCAACAACAGTCCCTGAAGTGAAGGTAGATTGTAAATCGTCAGGCAGTCTGAGACAAAGGATGCGATAGGGAAAGAGCTCTGAATAGGATTGTACCCTCATGGTCTTTCAATAAAAAAAAAGTATTTTAGATTCACTATCAAATTCCAATAAATTAAACTGACGACATCTAACTGAGAAACTTTGTACAATTCAGCTTGCCTTTCATAACCGTCTGCCATCAACCGGTCTTACTCAAAATTTACAGATGTGATACTTACGAAAAGCGTATTATTTTTTTAATTGGTGCACAGCTTGTCAAATTCTAATACTATTTCATTCAACAGCTAAATTTTTATTAAATTAACATCTCTTTGCTCATCTATGAAAAATGTCCATCTCTCAATAACATTGTTACAGTTGCTCCTTGCGTATTGATAGAGAACTAAGACGGTTTTATTTGCTGTACTTTTTATGGTGGGTCAGCTCAGCAGCTCATTATTAGCTAAAGCAAGATAGTCAAAAGTATGTTGCCGTTTTGAGAACAGAAATGTTGAATAATATTATTCTGTAGAAAATTGATTTATTCCAGAAAAAAAAAAAAAAACTTGGAAAGGTGTTTGAAATTCCTTAAAATCTTCCTCCTCCCATTATGAAGGGCTTCTTATAATTTAACTTACACAGATGACATAATGTCATTAATAATATCTACTTGTGTTATACAGTAATGACAGTCTACATGTCATTCCAGCTATTTAAATGAACAGGTTCTAGCAATAATGTTTCAGAGCAAAACTAACACAAAGTACCTTTAACAGGACAATTTTCTTGATGATAGTAAGATCGAACTTTTAATCTGACATTTGCAATTTCCTTTTTCTATTTGGGGTGAAAATGTCTTCCTGCTTTTTATCAGCTGAATCCAAATTTTTCCAGTCTCCTTTTCTTTTCTCCATTTTTCACTCTTTAGCATGCCTTATTCCTAAATTCAGACTGTAAAGACCACATCATGCTTTAAGCCTCCTTCATTTATCTATCCATGGCACACACAGATCTCAAATAGGAGTTATGACATAACATTCTTTTGTTGAATATTGCCAAAGTTACCCACTCATTTGTAGGTCTCACTACATGAAGACTTGAACAGGGCTAACAAGCTAATTCCCCTGTGCACTCAATATGTTGTCTGGTGCTTGGGCAAAAAAGAATATAAATTCGGAAAGAAAGAATATCCACAATATTCCTTTCCATTTGTGTAGACCTTGATTAATTTTGCTCCTAACATCCATTTACTATAACTGCTCTATTATTTCCAACTTCATTTCCATTACAAAAGTTTATCTAGATAACATTTTTAAAGTTCAAGCTTGTAATTATATACATATTTGAGATCCAAATAAAAAACATAAAAGATTTTAAGTATTTTTGAGAAGCAAACTTGAAGAGCTGTGATTATTTATCTGTGACATCTTAATTCTTGAAAAGTAGGAGTATCAAATTACCTGTTGAAAATAAATGCATTGAAACAACTTGTAATTACATGCCTATTTTGTCTGCATTTGGATAAAACATTAGCTTCTGCTGTTTTTCCTCCAGGACTGATAAATTCAAATCAAATGTCATCCTGACCAAACAGCATACAAATGTCCATAAAAGTAAAAGAAACAAAATAAGGTGCACCCTGTTCGTGTTGATTTTACCATTTGTTTCAAGTTGTTTGCTTACAATTATCATAATAATTGAAAGGTTACCAGGAGGACTGTGGAAGGCAGGGGTAAATGCAAAAGAGATTCATGTCAGAGCAATGTGAATACTAATGCACCTCCTCTCTAGGTGATCAGGAAAGAAGATCAGTTTCCCTGGAAGCAGTGCAAGGTGTAGCACAGTGATTTGTAAACTACACACATTAACTTAAAAGAAAATACGTTATTTAAGCAGAACAGTTCATTATAGTGCTTGTACCCTTTTTTACAGCTCTTTTTATAGTTAAGAATAAATTGATACCTTGTATCATTTTTAATAATTTCCTGATAACCCTGGTGTTACAATGTGAGGTTATTTATTTATAATGCAGCTCATCATTTGTATGTGATGTCTGTAATAGTAAGTATTGCTTCTCAATTCAGATAAAGGTGGTATTCCTTTCAGTTTTCCCATACAAAAGCTTCCACTGAAGCTGGTGAGATTTTTCCTGGATTTTGTAGCTTGTATGTCTATCTCCAGAAGTTTGAAGCTTACAGTCAAATCTGTCTTTACCATTCTGTTAGAGTTGGGCATCCACAACGTTTGCAGGCACTCAAGCACTCAGTATTACCAGACTATTGAATTTTAATTATGGAATAAACAACTTCAAAACTAGAGTTACAGAGAAGCAACAGGCATAATAATCTAGGACCACAGACCACAGGATCTCCACCAGTGTGGGTCAAATAATGCCATGTGTCCCCAGTATGTGAGGAAACAGGCCCATGCTTTTTGCTCTGCCTGTATCCCTTCCAGAGTATAGTGCAACTCTGAAAGAGAATTAGACACCAGATAACGGGGGCCTACACAATTGCAGATGTTTTTATTAAAGAACATAGATAAATAATTTGGAATAGCAGGCACTAACAGCATGCGCCAAAGATAAACCTGGAAATACAGTATTGAAGTGAACAAAGAAAAGGAAAGAGGAAATAAGTTGCTGACCTACTTGAGCATCAAATGAGAACAGTCTTCTTCAATTTATATGTCCACATAATGGAAGGAAGGAGTATCAGGAGTGAAGTCAGGTGAACAGCCTGCACATAAAGCTCTTGCACAGGGAAGGGTATCTGGATTTCTGCAAAGATGTTATCTGTTGATAACATGATGTTGATATCTGATGACTGGGTTTGCTACAATGGTCTTGATAAGTTTGTAGGATGATGTTCCGCAAACCTGTGTCTTATAATACAAGGGTAAAGCTTCTTGGTAACTACTTTGTGTTCAGGTTGTCCCAGTAATTTCTCCTTATGACACATCTGGAGTATTGTCTGTTATGGTNGGGGCGGGTGCGGCGGTGCACATTATCAGTAAAATGTTTAAGAACAGGAATTAAGTCCTTTCTTGGCCAATTCTCTGAAGTGTATACTCAGACTCCCAGCTACTTTTAATCACTTTCCTTTTAGAACTTTAGGAAGTGGCATCCCCTGTCCCAGCCCCTTTATTAATGGCCAGTTGTAAATGACTTTAGCAAATGGAGCACCATTTGTCACACTGTAGCAAGTGACGCACTGTACTGTATTTCTAGCCCTACCACTTAATTTAAGCATTGAGATTTATAGCTTGTCATCATCCGCTCTATCTTTCTGTTCCTTCTTTGTGCCTTCCCAAGTGCTAAAACAGGTTGTTGGGAAGGGGGTTTATATGTAAAAGCAAAGACATTTCTGCCTTGACTCGGAGCATTGAAAAACACTGGTTCAACTCTTTCACTTGTATATGTATTCTCCTGATGGATTTTCTCCTTCTACTTAATTGCTTCTCCACATTTAACTGATATTTGATGAAAAGATCCCCCTATTTTACAATTTCTCTCAAAATAATCCCACTGTAATTCAGTTGCAATCACCTGTGTATACACTATGTTTGTTTATTGCTTTGAAAGACACATATGGTACAGACAGCAGCCAACTTGTACAGCAAATTAAAAACTTTTGTTTGAACTTGAAATTAGTTCTTTCTTCAGTGCACTGCTATACTCCACACCATCAGCAAATTTCACGGGGCTACAAATTTGTAGCCCATTCCTCTGTCCAGGCTATATAAATTTTTATATAGATTACAGACAGCGTGTGTGATTTATATACTGCCACACGGAAAGTGGCAGACATCCAAGAAATGACCCCTCTGGTTTAAAACTCCTGTGCATCAAACATCTGTTCTGTGTTTGTGTGCATTTGTTTGTTTGTTTACTTAAGAGCACTGAGCATTGGCCTTGCACATGCTTACCCTGTCTCTTCTAATAGAGCAGATAGGTCGTTGGGTTTTATAGCAATATAGTAATTAGAGCAGAGAGCAGACATTTTTCTCATCATCCTGGTACTGTTGGCAATCAGCTGCCTGTTTCCCTTCAAAGTGGTGAAACCACTGGTCTCTTGGTCAACACTATGGACGAATAGCTGGACGTAAGGGTCCTGAAGCAAACATTATGTCTGCAGCAGTGTGTTTTAATGCTCCCAGACTGCAAACATTTGGCCCATTCCTCTAATGCCCAACATCTTGTGAAGTAATTTCACCGATGTAAAGTGAGTGCACAGTGCAAATGCAATGATACTCCTGCAGAATTTCCAAGTACACTAGTGCTGATGTTTTGCACTGCTTATGCACAGATGTAGCTTATCAGAAAAGGCACAGGTTAGCAAAGGATCAGGACCAGTAACAAGCGTTATGCATGCTGACAGGTCAAAGACAGTGAAGTTGACAGCCCATGTCTCAGTCTTTCTGTAGCAGTTGTGTCACCAGCTCTGTTTTCTGCACCAAAAGAATGCTTAAACCATTCCAGTGCTGCTCTCCTGAACCCTTGCAGCTACAAGCCTAAGCAGGGGCTTGTCATGTGAAAAGGGTATAAGAAGCTTTAGAAAAATTCCGTATAAATAATATCATATGACTGTAACTTTTCAGAACAAAAGAGTTAAAGATCAAGCAAACGGTTTTAGCTGGGATTCTAGTCGCACCTTTCTGCCCTTCAGCAGCCAGAAGGGAAGGCAGGAGCTGGCTGCTCTGTGTGCCTGCAGTAGGCTGCAACCTCAGCTGAGACTGATGAGCTCTCTGTGTTTACCGGTAAGGATAGCAGTAAGGATATGCAAGCTTGGGAGTTGCTTGCAGTCTCTGAGCTAGCTTTCAGCTAACAGTTGGGCCTGAAACATTTTTGGTTTCCCATGAGTGCTTAAAAAACTCTAGCTTATAAATTGGGAAAGGAACGAAGAATAGAAGAACTAGAAAATGACTCATTTAACTGCTGTTCTCCAATTGGTCTTCTTTAAAATTTCAGGATGAATTCCAAGGAGTCTGCTAAATTTATTGGAAATAAGAAGTCACAGAACTACTGAACAAAATTAATCAAATTCGATACTAGAAAAAACAGGTAAAACTTTAATAAATTTAATGAAGCTGCACCTGTTCACATAGCTTTGAGTCTTAACCCAGTCAATCACCTTGTATTCTCCTACATTAACCCAACATTATTTTGTACAACATATTCTCAAATGCTCTGTGTCCTCTGATGCAACTTCCACTGCTTCACTTTGAATGTGATCCCTTTGTATATGCTAGCCAAAATCACATTTGTTTGTTTTCCCAGAGCTGTATCACATTGCAAGCCCTTATTTAATTTGCTGTTCACTACTAGCCAGGAGTCTTTTTTCCTTTTTTTTTTAGTGCTTTCCAAACACTATCTTCCTTCCATAGTATATTTGTGTTTCAGATTATTTCCCTTAAGTATTTGACTTTTTAGTTTTCATTACTGAATGTTGTTTTGTCTTGTTTTTCACATTTTCTCCCCGGCTCTTGTAAGCTCTCTAGGTCTCCCTGTACTATTTCTGTACTGTCCTTTCAGTAGGCTTCATAGGTAAATAATGTGC
>VXAA01004785.1:60003-75239 GCA_013399115.1 Anseranas semipalmata | reverse complement strand
CCCCCCGCTTTTTTTTTAATTTACTTATTGGTAAGAAAGGCAAAAATGCAAAAAGATTACAATGGAAAAAGGGGAAAAGGATACAAATTGGATTAACACCAATGCCCACTGGGTTCCTGTATACATAGAAATGTTAAAAGTTAGTATAATACCTTCAGATATCCCCTGACATATCTTGATATACTGAAATGAATGTCTATTTTTGTTGAAATGAATATACCACACTAATATGGAATATTTTCTCTCTTTTGAACCTCCACATTCTTTCTTTTTACATACAGGAATGCGTATTTTATAAAGCAATATTGTTCTTGTTACACAAAACAAAAGTGCCAGCATTTTACCTCTTTTCAGGGCAGAGCTTCGTATTTTAGTTAGTGGCTGCATTAACTGTGTGCTAGGCTAGAATGAAGCTTCAATGCCATCACAATGTTTCTTTAAGCAGTGTTTTTCCAATTTCAGACACAATTCTAAGAGCATAATCTAAGACATTCCCTCTGGAGCTGCCTCCATACACAAACACACTTTAATAAGTGAGACCTCTGCCAGGGTCATCAAGACCAAAATGAACAAAAAAAAATCTCTAGCACTACTTTTATTTAGTTTGTGACCCAACTTTACCCTTTAAATATAGAAGGATCAACATACTGGGGCATGACCTGAAAGAGCTGTCATGTCACTTTTACTCTGCTTTTATTTTAAAATGTTATGTAAGTTGGGAAGCTCAGCTGCAATGTGTGCCGTATCATATATCTAGATTTATTTCTCTGGATTATGGGAAATATCTGTGGAGTGGGTGTGTTTAATTATTTGCAGATTTATATTGGTACTTCAGGATTGAAATGGCAAAACTGAAAAATAAAAATGTCACCAGTAAATTTTTAGCAACTGAAAGTGGTCACCTTATTAGTAGTCAGTAGTTCTGTCCAAATCCTCAGCAATTCTTTATTACTGCTCTCAGTTGACCTCAGTTTGGTTCAGACTTGGCCAAGTCACTGGCTAAACAAGAATTATTATAACATGAGTGCCAAAGCCTTTTCCCCCACATAAAATCATGTCTTCAACAGCCCCACTTCCACCCTCTTTTCTTAAAATTATTTTGAGGCTCAATCTCCTGCTGTATTACAGACAGGAAAGTAACTATAGTTTTGTGCCAGAGGTTTGTTTTGGTTTTGTTTTGTTTTGTTTTGTTTTTCACACCGGTCTGAGGTTGGAACACAAAAGCAAAATGCTCCTTTTTGTACCTCTTACCTGCCCCAAATTCCTGTATCTGTAAAGGGTAACTGTTCAGCTAGCAAATAACTTGATCATATCCGGACATAACTGTGGCATGAATAAAACATTCTGTGATTGTTTGATATAGTTATAGTTTATGGTGAAAACAATTTCTTCTTTACTAAATCTGCAAAGGTACCTTCTGAGCTAATAACTCACAATCATACTGTCTTGCTTCAAAATGACTATTAATTTTAATTTCACTGATATACTGTTCTTACTGTGACAACAGGCAGGAACTGCATTAGGTAGCAAGACATTTCCAGTTGTTTTAATGTTAACTCACATTTCAAGGATAAAGGCGGAATTCCAGTTGTGGAAAAATACATTTCAATGTACTGTTTAAAAAAAAAAAAAAAGTGACGCTTCCATGTAGAAATTTAGTCTTTGATTTTATTAACAAGTGTGTTTTAAAACATTGCTCTCTAACTAGAGCCAGATATCTGGAGAGAAACAGAAATTGTGAAATATAAACTTTCCCTACTGCCTCTAAAGAATACTAGTGAAATAAAAAAGTTCAAAGACCACATTTGAGCCTCTATTCTGATACTATGACCACTGTCATAGGCCTGGTACACATTAGGAGAAAATAATGTATCACGAAATTTACCCAGAGGAATGGGAGAGGATGACTCAATCCAAACACGCAACAAGAGTGCAGGAACACCTCTGTTTCCTTTCCCACGGAAGGTGGCAGGATCTAACATTTTCTTTCAGCCTTGTCCCTGAATCTCTATCTCAAACAAAGCCCAGCTACAAGGTAGGAAAAGGCAGCAACCAACTCCATTATAATACACAGAGTCTTAAGGAAATGTTACTTTCTGTGTTGGTGAAGGAGGGGCAACAGGTCAAAAAAGAACCAGAGCGTGGTCTGGGGTGATTCATAGAACTGCATGGGCGTGGTGATGTTTTGGTGTTTTCCACAGTGGATGTGAAAGGCCAGTAATATTTGCATCTCATAGGATAAACCCAATCAAGCACAAGTATAGTTCTGAAAGTTCTCAGCTTGTTTTTCTAAGAGTATGGTATTTATCAGGTTTTGCATAGGAGTCCTTTTATCTTTAAACTAGAGACCATCACCTCAAACCCCAGTGAAAAACTGTGATTCAAAGTTTGAAATGTATAGTGGGTGTTAGGTTTTCTTCCTTACCAATAATGTTGCTTTTCATTTGCTCTAGTAGCTAAGTTTTCACATAAAGTTTGGTGCCATTTCTATTCTGAAATTTGTCCACTTCTGCTTTTTGAAGTTTTTTAGAATACCTTCAAAAATGCTTTTTTAACTGCCATCAAACATTGTAGAAAAGCTAGTAAAGTGGGAATAAAATTATGACTGTCTTTTTTTAATACAAAGAATAAATCACTCTTAAATTTAGAAGCAACAATGACATGGGCTTCATTTATCCTGTCTTTGGCAGGGAGATGAACTAGTTCTCTTTTTCTCAATCTTTTGTAATCAAAGGATCATCCAACCCTTTTCAAAAACAGTCCATGGACCACCTTGTCTCTGACTCTAATTCGACAGCTGGGGAAGAGGGGTTATAAATAAAATATTTAACATTTAGATAAATTGTACTCTATGATTTAAAATGAAAATCTTAATTTCATTGCTATAATTACAAATATAGGTTCCCAAGTGTGTCTGCCTGCAGGTACTGACTGCAGCGGGAAGCCAGCTCCCGATTACACCTGCCTGCGGGTATTGATGGTAGTCAGGAGCCAGGCTTTGCCTCTGCCTGCCGGGAGGCTTCTGATAACAATTGGGAGGCAGCTCCTGATGCCACCTGATAGCTGGCACAGGCAGGAATCCTTCTGCAGCTCACCAGTGGTCTACAGTTGAGCTATACTGGGTCAGATTAACCTCCAGAGGTCCTTTCCAGTACTGTTTTTTTTTAAGTAGTATGATATGACTTGCAATAAATCTCAGGGATGTCAACAGGATTGTAGGAAAGGCTTTGTTTTAGAAAATGCTAATGAGCTCTGCTGATAGATTGTGCCACTAGAGAGGAGGGAATGAATTTATTATGTCAACTGGAGGCTTTTCTAGAAAGTTGTATAAATTTAAGACCTCTGCAAATTATCCTCTATTAGTACCCTGAGAAAGGACCGTTAACTGAACGAGTTGTGTAGGAGCCTCTCACAACGACTACAGAAGAGTCTATCAGTGCCCACCTCCACCATCCAAAAAAATGCTGCACCAGATCACTGGTGATGTGATGATGGCTCACAAAGGCCTATTCAGTGGTTGGAATTAACTTCACAAAGTCAATCAGATCTGAACTGTGAGAGGGTGAAGGGGGGGTGGGAGGATGGAATACCAGTGCTCCAGCTCAGCTCCCTCTTCTGCCCACCATAGGTTTTGTCATGGAGTCGTTAACCCAAGAGCTTGCAGGACAATAGCTTGAATTAAGTAAATGCTAATGCAAAAAGTTTCCTACCTTGGTGAAGCCAATAAAAGGCAAGTTTGCACTCAATGTCCTGAAGCAAATAAATATGAATCCAGATTTAATTCCACTTACTGTATATTGGACTCTGAAGAACAGATGTTCTTGATGGAGAGTATAGTGATAGTTTTTGCTTCTCTTCTGAATGACAATCAGTGACAATTTTCCCTCTATTAGATGTGATCAGCCTCCTCTCTTCCAGATGTAAATGTTCTGCAAAAGCTGACACAGTTGAGATAACTGGGCTAAATGCTGTCCTCTGGTCCTTGGTTTCAAGAAAGCTAATAAGCCCGATTCTTCAGAACATTTTGTTCATCATCACTCCCCAGAAATGGCCAGAGAATAATAAGCAAAGTTTGCATTGAACTCTTTAAGTTCATCAGTGGTATCTCTGACTTAGAAGTCACTGAAGGGTCAGGATTTATTCCACAGAATATGTGACTCTCAGCAGTTGATCATCAGTATAATTAGGTGCTTCTTCAGTTATGAGCCTGAAGTCCGACTGGAAAACCTTCTAATGCTTGCAAGTAACAGACAGCAGTTTTTATATAAACATATTCAGAATGAGAGGATAATAAACTCCGGTACTTGCAAGCAGGAATGGTGAGGCAAGATGATTATTATATTTTTCCTGGTAAGTGGTAAAAGTTCTTCCAGTGAAGGCATTAGTCAGCAATAGCTCATATTTTTGACTAGGCCAAGTAGACAGCATCTCATATTACAAGTTCAAGAATATAAATGTCAGAAAGATTTCCGTTTCCTGATAATTCTGGACCTCATGCGAAACCAGAAATTTATAGCAGAGTCCCTAATATTGCAATAAAGCTTTAGTTTTCTGTCATCTTGGACTGAACAATGCTGTTACATAGTCGAACATTATATGCACACCTATCATAAAAATAGTCAGCTATTAATTGATTCCTGTCCTAATGAGGTTGTACAGTTTAAAGGGAAAAAAACCACAACTAGACTTTATTGAACACTTTCCTGGACAAGAGGGTCTTGCTAAATTTTTGAAGCTCTGAGCTTGTATTTCAGGATAAAATGAAGCATTGATTTGAAGAAAAAGGGTTAGTTCAAAATTGAGAATGGAAATATTATTTTCATGTCATTTATTTTAGAATATCAGCTAGAAATGCAATGTTTTAATTTCATATCTCCAAAGAAAATTTTTTGGTCCTGAGTTAAACTTTCAAATGAAAATAGCAGAAGTTTATGTTTTGAGATTTCCAAATTATCATTTCTTTAAAAAAAAAAATCTTAATTCATTTGTATTTATGTTATTTATTTATTTGATATGTTTCAACTTTGAGGATTTCAATTTCCAATTACTTTCCTGCAAGAAGGAATTTTCTTTTGTTTGAAATTCTTACAAGTTCATTGCCAGAAAGTACTTTAAAGTACATAGACAAAATACAGAGCAATAGTTTCTAATATGTGACTCCGAGTAGTTGAATGTACAATTGCATCTTCGAAAAAGAGTATGGTTAAGAGAATGACACTAAGGAGGCATACAGCCATTAACTACTTCCAGTCATTAACTATTAAGATTGATATAAAGTCTGGTGGTGTCTGAACCTCTCTAAAGATGAGGAAGGCTCTTTTTCTTAGTTATTTGCATATTGACTCGTTTTCAGAACAAAAACATTGTATACAAAATATTGCTCATACAGTAAAAGAAATAATTAGTTGCAATGACTGTGGGCAGGTTATGGCTTATAGACTGAGTACAAGTTATAGACTGAATCAATGTTGTTTCTTCCAGGTTTAATATACATATATTGAGTTATTTCAGGGGCTATGATTTCTGCCAAGCCGTCAGTTTTGGACAGGCTTTAAAGAATATGGTAGTGGGGGAAAAAAAAAAAATGCAAATCTGCTAAATTTTAGTCTTTAGAAGTGAGATTCATTTTGTTGTTTAGGAAAAGGCCAGTCATAAGCTTCAAAAAGGCATTCCTGGAGGGCTTCAATCAACTATTAACATTTCATTCTTTCCTTCCTTGATAATTTCCTCCTTATAGGTGCAGTTGCCTACATAGTCAGAAAACATATCAGATAAAATTAAACCAATATACTTCTATTGGCTGTAATTGTCTTGGGAGCCTTATGATGCTTAATAGTAATGACATGAATCACAAAAGATTAGCAGTAACTGAATTAAAAGTCTGTTATTCAAAAACAGTTGAGAAGTTTCCAAAAGAATTTTGTGTCTTTCCTTTATATCCATTGTGGTTGAGTTCAAGACAATACTTGAGGGCATTTACTACCCCACGTATAAAATAATCATTAGGTATTTTGACAGCAATAGAAATCAAAGGTAGTTAAGTTCCACAAGTACAACAAGTATTTATCTCACTGTGTTCAGAAAAGAAGCAGATGGAATGTATTTCCAGTATTATTAAGCATTACAACTTGTTTAAAAGCTCCTAAATTTGCGGTGCGGTGTACCTGAATCACAGATTGTATATTATTCCCCAGTCTCATTAGAGCTTTCAAGGAGAAAGCCATCCTTACTTCTACAAGCTACTAGTGTGTCTGCCAATGCAATTTATGGTGCAGGAGTGACCATTAACTCCTACTCCTTTAAAACATATTTTCTCTTAGAGACCTTGACAAGTTAGACATAGGACAAAAGTGTAGTTTATTGACTTCTGATTGAAGAAGATGGAAAAGTAGCCTACTAAAAAAAAAAAAGAAAGTAACAAAAGTAAAGCTTGAATTATGTATACTGTAAGGTAATAAACAAGATGTCATAACTACTAAATCCTTCCATAAGCATATATTGTTATTTATTACCTGTATTACACCAGGGAAGTTGAAGAAGGAGTAGGACCCTCTTATGCTCAATGCTATATGGACAGAACAAAAGCATACTTGTCTTAGAGAATTTACCAAATATATTTTTATTAAACCATATATTCATAATCCTCATTCTATCATGTACCTAAAATGTTAGTTCCAGCAGTCAGCTATTATAACCTATCAAAATGAATATGTACTTCACCTCTCAAAGCAACATTTGCATTCCATTCATACCTACAGACCCTAAAAAAGACTGGGGCTGCAACGAGGTGTCCCTGCACTGTACCAGAGTGTTAGCATGTCAGGAGTCAGAGAAGCAAAATGAGTGGCTGAGCATCCTAAGTAGAGCATGTTAGAGGCAAGTAGAGAAACTGCCGCGTTCCTTCCAGTTCAGTTCCCTGCTGTGTAGATCCCAGTAACGAAGCCTCGTTCGGTCCAACACTCACTTCCTTGTGCAGCACTTGCTCATGGCCATGGTCCTACGCAGTCCACTTTGACAGGCTGCTGCCAGCACACCACTTGGCGATAAATGTTTGCAGTGTCTGGCTTTATTTGTGACTAAATAAATTTAGTTATGAAAAAAAATGTAATTGATACTTAAAGGGACACTAATTTTAACAGTACATTTTCTATTGTAAGTATTTCTGCCGCTGTCAGTGGGAATAAGATTAGATCTTGTTTCAGCTCCAGCCCAGAGAACAAGACCTCATTGCTGAGTTACAGCCACATCTTAGCTAACAGTGGTTAGGCTGTGGGGATAGTTACAGCAAGTAGTGGTATTTCTAAAGACATATACAGAAAAAGAAAAGAATACAGAGTGTACAATTTGATAAAGGTGTGAAGTCAGAAACACTTAGCTGTCTGATTCACTTTCACTGAAAAGGGCTTAACTGTGTTTTCAGTCAGACGGCATGGCTGCCTTATTTTTTGTGTTTCTTTGTTCCCCAGCGTAAGACTATTCAGACTTTTTTTATAGGGAAGTCCAAAAAATTCATTGTCTTGCAAGCAGTCTGATTTGGATACTGGCTGAGATGGTGAATACAGACAGTCTAATACTTGTATTATGACTTTGCTGTCTCTTCAGATTCATTACTTCATGAATTTCTAGCGCAATGTAGATGTAGATTCCAAGGAAATGTTGTTCAAAAACCTGGGATCTGCAGATAGGAAATGACATCTTACCCTCTTCTCATTTTAAACAGTCAGAGATTTGGCAACCTTGGTAAAAATGTCAAATAAAAAAATGAAACTATTTCAAATGAAAGGTTTAATCAAAGCTTTGAATTTAACCAATAGGAAAGTCAGAACCTTTATACTCTGCTACTGTTATGTTGCATCTCAAAAGCACAAATTAAATGTCAGAAAAGAATTGATTTTCCCATCTTGGGACTGACAGCTACTTAATTTCTTTGATATTAAATATAGTATTAAAGTCGTAGGAAAGCCAAAAGAGCTCCTTAAGTTTCCCAGAGATTTCTTTTTCTCTCTATTTGTTTTGCTTTACTCCATTCTTTCTGAGCAGTAAATGAGAGACCACAAATCCCACAAATCATGAAAGATCCATACAGGTCTTGAATATTGAAGGTCTTGTTCCTGTGTCCCAACTCAAGGGCACATAGAAGAAACAATCCTAACTTTCCTTGCAGAATGATGGGCTGGCTGAGCAATTGCTGCTGAGCAAAGAGATGTGGGAGTTATAAAAGTTAGCTACTGGGGGTGGAGGAGGGGGACAGGGGAGCACAAAAACAAAACAAAACAACAGCAAAATAGCTTAGTGCTTAGTAGTGAGCAAAAACCATTAAGAAAGGAACAGTCATCACATCATGTGTAAGTCCATGGTGCTCTCAAACCAAAGACTCAAAAAGTCATTTTAGAACTTAAAAAGTTGCAGAGAAAGGCAGGTAGAATGATCGGAAGCGTGGAACAGTTTCTGCAGAAGGAATAACTAGGAGCTTTGCAGTCTGGGACAGATGACTGATGAGGAGTACAATAAAACTCTATAAAATCAGAGTAGCATGGAGGTGATTAGGGAACAATTATTCACTGTCTCTCATAATACAAGAAAAATAGGCATCAGATTATATTGTCAGATAGCAGGTTAAGATCAAGTAATATATAATAGTACATAATGATACCTAAGTATTTCTGAGGGGGCTGTGGATACTAGAATTTGCATGGATTCAAAAAGCAATTAGACAAACTCATGATATCTACCAGGAACTGACTCAGAACATATATGAACTGCAGATGACTGACAGATGAACTATAATAGAGAAGCATCACTAGATACCTGTCCTGTTGTTATACTCTTTTCTAAGCATCTGCTACTGGCTACTTGGCTCTACTGACTTTCGGTCTGAATAAATATTATTGTTCTTACATATTAGATGGTGCTTCCAGAAAACACAGCCATGTTGGAACCCTTCTGCTAGGATGTTGCTTTTCTTTTCTCTTTATGCCTGAGATGCCCACTGCTTCACTGAAAGCCATGGTGATGATGCTCAGCGAAGAGTATTTAAAGGGATTCTATACATCACCTGCATCAAAATTTGTCTACTTGGACTTCTGTGCCTAGACACAAGGGACCACATCAGTTATGTTGTGTTTATCAAGGAATTTACAATGGCAAATCGGATATGGATTAAGCAAGATGAGGAAGAACAAGGTACAAAGAATTCCAAGAGAATATAGTTTTTCCTTCCCCTGTTAGCTACTGTCTGTGCAGGGTTTTGACATACAACGGTGTTTCATTGCAGCTACCCCCAAACATAACTGATGCCAGAGTAGTAGCAGAGGTATCTAGCAGTTTTTTTATTTTGTTTTTGTTTTCAAATGGTATAGATTCTCTTTCAGTAATGTTTACCAGTGCTTTTCTGGTCAGTTGATCCAGCGCATCCAAAATCTTGAAACTAAAAGGGAAAGCTGAGGTAGTTGTTGAAGTTGTCGAAGAACAGGTTATTTTTCCTTCTACTAACCCTTTGGATTTGTAAATTTGGTTGGTGCCTTTCCCCTTTCCTCCCTCCCCTCTCTAGTCAGTGTCTCCCTAAAATACTGTGTTATCCCAAAGGCTGGCATTCTTGTGTTACTACTGCAATACTTATCCCTCATGTAGGTTTTGGCCATAATCTACCACTTATATATACACATGGGCAGTACTATTCTAACAGGAGCGCAATGCCTTTCAGTGAATTAACGGTGCAAAACAAGTTACATTTTTATTCTGTCACTGTAAGTCTACAGAGTTGTAGCAAATCCTTGCTTCCAACATTTTCTCTCTTCTTAATGTGTCCTTTCTCATTTCTTCCACCTCGCTTCCACTTTGGTTTTCAAATTTAAGGTGTGATTTGGTAGCAAAGAGGGCTAATACTGACAGTGCATAATTTAAATTAGAGATAGATGCTGTGCCACGTTTTCACTAACATTACAGAAAAAACTTTGCTGTGTGGAGTGTAAGATCAGAAGAGTCCCAGGTTCTATCATTATATCTTACCTATTTTTTTTCCCTTAGTGTAATAAAGCAGATGTCCTAATTTATAAAATAGAGTTTAAAATGTCTGTAGCAAAAGAAAAGTGCAAACAGTACAAGGTTCTTTTCCCATTCCCACATTTTGCTTCATGTTTCTATAATACTCCATCTGTATTTCTTCAAATACTTCTGATGGTACAATGCAACAAGGTTCCCCCGTTCTTCCACTTCCTTTTACAACACTTCCCTGAATAGTAACAGGAATTTACTTCTTGGCTTGAGAAACAGATCCAAAAGCAACATTAAATTTTTCAGTGTCTGAAATGATATACAAAATTCTGAAGATTAAGTTTCTTTGAATTACAGAAAAATATAGCAGTTATGCCTTCTCTTGCCTATAAAATATTCCATGCCTGTCTTTGGAGACCAGAAAAGGCTGAAGTTTGTAAGCCTTTTGCCTCTTTGGTAAATAGAAATAAATAAACTAAATAAAGCACACCGCAAGAGCCTACTCCATCATTCCTAAATCCACATTCTCTACAAATAGGCAGGTGTTTGCTCCATATACCCTGTCAGGCTAAACATACTGCACTCTAAAAAAGTCCAAGGTACCATTCATACTCCAAATATACTGTAATGCCTGAAACACAAACTGAGAGGGAAAACACAATCCAAATTTTGCTGACTTTTCTGGATAAATATATATTCTGTGATATGCACAGCAGCCCAATTTCACCAGTCTTTTCAATATAACTACCAGAAAGCTTCAGGGCACCAAGCCCTGTTCAATTTGGTGTCACAGTGGTAGCCTCATGGTCCCCATAAAGCATCCTTCCTCCCAACATGTAGCAAAGGAATCAAAACTTCTGTATGTCTTACCTGTTGCCAGCTGCTGGTTAAATTGCTTGTTGCCTTCATGAGCCATTACTTATTCAAAGTTATAAGCTCAACATGGAACAACTAAGAACCAAAGAAACGGTACATTTTTCTTGTGTTGCCCCCTACACTATGTGGTGTACCACTTAGATGTTGTTGATTATTTGGATTCATACCTTTGTATCTTTTTAACTCACTGCCTGATGCACATTTCTTACACTCTGGCCAACTTTGCTGCAGCTTCTTATGTCTCATCATGTTTTCTTGCAATTCATCATCCTAGCTTCCAGCAGCCTAATCGGATGCCATGTAACTGAATTTAACACAACAGAATGTATAAAAAGTATTTTTTTTTCAAAATGTTTTCATCCGCCAGCATGTTAAGTACTGAGCCATGAATCTGCGCTTAATGGGGAAATAGAAGCTGTATGCCCAGTGAAGTACGTCTGCTGTCTGTGAATTAATAAGCAGATCTCTCCAAAGTGAAACAGTATCTCCATTTACAAACATTTGCTGTAGCTATTGGCATGCCATTGCTTCATATTCCTGATATTCACAGATCTTCAAGCCAGTGTCTGCCTCCCTTCTTGCCCACAATGAAAGGCATATGTCAAACATCTCTTTTCTCAAGGGCAGAGCTTCTGATAGTCCATGGTTTAGATTTCCCCTTATTTCTATGAGCTTCCACTTTTTTCTTTGTTCATTCTTTCTTTGTTACTGATATTGCTTTACTGAAATGAAGAGGTAATTCCTGTTTCAAAGGAATAAATTAGGTGCAACACACAAATCAGCTATACTTCATTTTTTAACTAAAGACCCCAAGGCTTGATACAAGACTCAAGGTACTTACATTATTGTAGCTGTTGTTCACTTCACTTTGTAATGGATTTTTCTTAAAACATTCTGTGATGGAAGTACTGCTCTTCATGGAGAGGAGACAAAAGGACAGAAAGGCTAAGCATCTAAATGAAGATTATACATAAACTGTGTATTACGGGATAGAAATGAACCTAATACTTCTGAGTACTAGGTAACACCTTAACTCCCGGAACTTCTTTTCATCCTGTCTTACCTCTAAGTTTCTACTACATTTCTGTCTAATCAGATTAGACAGAAAAAATATTTGCAATGTGAGAAGGATAAATACTTGGCAGTTGCCTGGTCTAGGCATGTTGACTGTATCAGATTTAGGATGGCCACAACCATTGGAAAAGTAGTTGATATAACACAAGAGATGAATCAGGAAACTATAAAAAAGAAAAGTGCATTTAAAATGTTGTAGGATGTTGAACTTGATAGGATAACACAGTGAAGCAAGTGGAAACCACCAGAGACGATGTGGGCAAGGCAGAAGGTTGGTGGAGCAGGTTGGTTTCAAGAGCTGCTCTTAACTCAGTGGGCAGAGGGATTCGGAAAGCTAGGATGAGAAAAAGTGGACAGAGAAAAGCAGATTTCCCTAGATAGAATGAGATGTGGCTATAGGTATATGTTTCAGCTGGAATGAACAAGAATGAGTTGGTTTTTTTGGATGTATTCTGTTTAAAAAAAAAACAAACAAATTTTAGTAAGAACCTGAGGGGTTTGAAAAAAGGAACCGTTAGGTATAATTTCAAATCTAAATAGTGTTAACAACAACATTTCCAACAAAAATTGAAAGTAAAAGCATTCTCATCATTCTCATGAAATATCAAGCTAATCTTCACACCCTTTAAATTCCACATACATTTATACTGGTGAGAATTATCCCACATTTACTGTTTTTACAGGTATTGCCTCCTTAATACAAAAATACAAAAAATTGAGTGACTGCATATATATGCAGCTGTAGATATGTAGTTGTCCCTGGGCCAGTTTTATCTTATATCCAGCTTTAAAATTAGAATCCCCAGCACAGATAGCACTGCTCAGTGCCATTGTGCCTGCTAAAACACATTTACTTCCAGCAATAGACAATAGGAAAACTCCATGTGGCACTTCGATTACACAAGAAACCCAAATCGCTAAAGAGATGCAACATCACAAATAAGTATTTGTAAAGGTTTGTCAGCTCCAATGAAGTTATACTTTTCTAGGCTCTGCTTTTTCCATGCACCTCTGCAATTATTCACTTCACAGGAAAAGCATGATGCCACTAAAATGATGAAACCTTAATATAACCTTTTCAGCAAGAGATAAAATATATTGATTGGTGACTGCTGAAGGACATCATTAAGCAGTTCAATGTTTGATTTCATTTCTTCTTTCTTTCTTTCCTTTTTTCTTATTTATTATTTGGTTGCCCGGCAGGCATCTCTGTACTGACTGACCCTGCCAGTTCAACTATTAAAGAATTTATCTCTCTGAGGAGGCCTGATGTAAACATGATAATCTGTTTGGCGGCCCTTATGATGGCCTATGAATAAAACATATGACAACACAGTTTGAGCTGAAGAGCTTACTATCTGTTACCAAAGAGAATGTTTGGAAGCTCCCTGATGGCTCAGCCATTCTGAATCCCAGAGGTTGTCTGCTTTATACTCTGGCTAACCTACTCAGACTACCCACAAAAGGTGTGGTCAACTATTTTTCCTCCCCAACATGTATTTTTCTAATGGCTTATTAAAAAGGAACTAATGCAAGAGATTGAGGTTTTCAATTGCATATCTGTCTGTGATGAGAGAGAAAGGATTTTCTCCAAGTCAAGATAGTGCTTCTTTGCAGAAAATAAATAAATAAATAAACAAACAAAAAAAAAAAAGAGAGAAAGAAACAAAAAACATTGATTTTCTTTGGGGAAGATCCTAAATTCCTTATACTAGAGTGCTAAAATAGCCATTTGAGCTTACATACGGAATACAGATGAAAGTGCAGCAGAACTCACCAAAGGTGTTGCTCAGATGCATTCTATTTGTGAACTACTTTAAATAAGTGAACTTCTTCCTTTGATTACCTGTTGAGACCAAGGAACTCTGATTCATGGTTCTACCCACGAGGCTGAGAATCACATCTTGGCAAGTTAAAGAGGCAAAACCTGTTCCTAGTTCTTAAGGCGGATAAAGCTGGTGTGGAATTGTTTAATGTGACCTTTCCAGCACAAGAGAACTGTTGTTTCTCTATTTCTAGTTTGTTTTTAAAGCCTAGTCATTAAAAAATGCTCATAACACGCTTTTTTTTCCTGGAAATCTCTCCCTTTATGTAGAAGCTTTGACCATTAATCCTTTAATTATGTTCCTGCATACATTTAATTTTTGATCTTCTGTACTAGGAAAATGTGCACATAAAATGCACATTTTATATAAAGGCTGTTTTATACTACTGCCTAACAGCTGCTATTGGCCAAACAACTTTCCAGGGACTGTCTCTTGTCCATCAACAGTTCTCTTTTCAGCAGCAAACAGTACATTGTGCAGAGCACTTTTTACCCTGTAGCTTCCTTATTTCTTGTTAGTTGTTATCAGATGCCACTTACTCTTTCATGGTAGTAATGGCTGCATAAAATCCAAGTTAGCATAAATGGGTTAAATAAATGAGGAGTTATGTTTTTTAGTATATTCAGGCCATCAAGCTGTGCAAGTGAAAAGTTATTTGAATAATCAGTGCAACACAGTAAGCGAATGTCAAGGAAATGTCTAATTTAAAATAAATAAAATTAATGACTAGCTAAATTTGGTTTTGATCACCTTCCAGATGAGTCTAATTTATTATACAGGATATTTCTGATGTAAAACTCTCCAATTAGTATTATAGATGTAAAACCTTTTATTCCAGATTTTGCTTTTAGGAACACACATTAATATAGAAAAGCGCTAACTCCAAAGCTTGCAGAGGTAACTATTTTCAATAAAAATATAAATGAAAATGACATACAAGTAATTGATTCACATTTATGGTTTTTTTTTTATTCCATCTTCATTTTGATCATGGATAGTTATAATGTTCATTCCATATTTATTATGTATTTTCTAGTATCTTGCAGGGTCCATTTTTGTGATCATTATTAATACTTCACCCAAACATGTGTCTGGTTATCTTCATCAAGAATTTTGAAATCAATGGAAAATATGCTTCATTTATGAATAAATAAAGACTATTTCCCCTCAGATCTGAGTCTGCCATTGATTTCAATAGTATCAGGATTGGATCATCAGGGTAATCCACAGGTAATATACATTGACATCAAAGGAGCTATAAGGATTTAAATCAACAGAGAATCAACACTTGTTAAATGTTTGAGAGCTACTGGATTTTACCTGTCTAGGTTTTCCATATCTCTTACTCCCTCTTTGTTTCCTTCTGTCAGGTGAATATATTTGTTCAGAAAATGTAGACTGCCTTAAATGCCCTTTGGAGTCTTGAAGAGAATAAGAAAGTTTTGTTTGCCAGAGTCAGCAATCAGG
>VXAA01004785.1:33404-59961 GCA_013399115.1 Anseranas semipalmata | reverse complement strand
TTTTTTTTTTTTAATGCAAGTCTGTCTGGTCTCCTTCAAGTCTGGAAAATCACTGTTTGTCATTTTCGTAACTTTTATAAAGTCCCTCTGCTTCTCAGTTTCAGCCAAAATCTTCCCTTTGACTCAGGCATCAGGAGAAGGGCAATAACTCCCTCAGTGCTGTGCTTGTCTGCTTCATAGTTTTGTTTGAAAAAAGGTGTTCCTAATCTTTTTTTTTCTTCCTTCAGGATATTCCCACATGGAATTTTTCAACGATTTCATTATAAAAGCAGACTAGAACTGCTGAAGGGTGTCTTAATGATACTCCCAGTTTAGTCTCTCCATTTTGTTCTTGTGAATTTGTTGCCCAAACATTGCCCCAATATTTCAATTACAGGTGTCAAAAATTATGCATTGTTATAGTTAAATACTATATCTGTTAAGTACTTTACCTGTGAGAAGAAATGTTGTGATAGGATAAGTGCATTCAATGCTGTATCTGTTTTGATTTGGTTTGGTTTCATTTTGTTTTGTTTAGTTTGGTTTGGTTGAGAGGTATCTTTTCAGCCATTGAAAATTAGTTCTAAATACTTATTATAAGATAGCCATGCTCTGGTATGAAAGATTGAAGAGGGGGGACTTAAAAAACGGCATCAAAGATGAAAAAGGTGGTCTTTACCTTTTTCAGATGTGTGTAATGCATTTCACCAAGGAAGGTTCAGATTAGATATTGAGAAAAATTGTCTAAGAGAAAGCTATGGAAGTACTGCATTATTCTGCGTGTGGAATCCCCATTACAGGAAGTCTTTAAAAGCGGACTGGGCAAACATCTGTTGGCAATTAAAGAAACGTGTAGCTGATCCCACCTTGGGCAGAGAGTTGTACTAGTTAACTTGTAAAGGTCCTTCTCAATCCTATTTTTAAATCATAATTTTCTAACAACAGTGTAATGCGTACAGCTATATGGAAATCTATGACTTTCCTCTTCATTCTGAGAAAGAACTCAGGCTCAAAGGTAGGAGACCCTAGTCCACCATCAGTGAGAGCTACATTTATGAGCCAGCAGAGTTAGAATGTGTCCCTGAAGAAAATAGATACCATTTTGTATGCTGCCAGCAGCAGTAAGGCAAAAAAGAAAATGGAAGATAGAGAAGTTGTTTCTATTTGTTTGACCCAATGCAAACATCTTACAGGCTGGATTAAGAGACATTCCACTTCGCAGCAATCACATCTGGTACTTGCATGTAGATTTGAAAGGAGCTTCCATGCTCATAGCTGATTAGCTAGTGAGCTCCAGATTATTTCCTTGTTTGTGGAGTTTCTTAACATCATGGTGTTAACACGGAAAAATGAAATTCACTAAATAATTTATATTTTAAAAAATTTAAAGTGAAAGGGGAAAAAAAGTAGATTTCATGCTTATCATAACTCACCTAAGAAGAAATTATTCAGCTCACTTAGAGTTTATAGCATTTGACAACTGTCTTCTGTGTCTTTCTCCTACATATTAATATAGCATCAGTGATGTAGCAGAATATTTTTGTGAAGACTCTCATGAGGTGCTTCAGTGATATTTTGAGGCACAGCAGATTTCTAGTGTATATATTAGAGTCAAGGTAGGAGTAAAAATTTCATGGAACAGAAGAGCAGTGGGGTTTTTGATGAGATATGAACAGCTGTCACCTTTGAAATTTCCCTCTCCAAATCACTTTCAACTCTGAATATGCTTTACACAGGCTGGATGATGCTGGTGCCACATATCTAACTGCTAATGTTAGGCATGAACTGCTGCAGGGAACTGATACTTAACAAAACTAATGAGCATCTTTTTTACAGCAAGCAAATTAATTTCTGAAAATTGAAGAGAACCCAATTGAAATCTAAGAAAACAGTATTGGGACCAAACATTAGATATAAATTAGAGAATATTAATTTAGGACTAGAGTCTTGTCCTTCAGATATACTTTATAGTATCCGATTTGGAAGTGCTTGACAATGACAAGAAATTTAGAATATGCCAAAGGAAAGCACAGTTCCTCCAGAGAACGTTTTGATCAGGGAAGCCTCCTAACAAGACGTTACATGAGCGGTCAGGGCCTGCTCCACTGCCTAAAGTGAAAACAGGGAAGAGGCACAAAGTAACTCTTTGGCTTACTGTGTACTCAGGTTTTGCCTGAAGTCATGTCATAGCTCTTTCCAGCTCTTTCCCAATTTTGTGTGTCCCATTCAGTACAAGTTTCAGTGTTACACACTCAATTTACAGAAAGATTACTGTATATTTCTGTCTACCATATCAAATATTAAATAGCAGTAGAGACTTTACTGGAAGCTTTATGATAACTGTTAGCCTATGGTGAACTTACATGATCCATGCATAGAAGGCAAGCAGACTTGTTAGCATGTCAAAAGGAGTCTGTGCAAGATTATTTGGGTCCTACCTACACACATGCACTAGCTAACAACCCAAAGGTGAGTATTAAGTTACACACTTAGTTACAGACACACAACTATGCAGGCAATTAATGGGATGTTTACTTCTGAGTAACCTGGATCAGTTGTCTATATAAAACCTTCATGAAAGATTGTTGTTACCCTATATAAACCACTCATGTTATGTTATCCATATGATTGGATTTTTGGCTGTTTTTTCTAACGTTGACAAAGCCATTCAGTTTTTCATAGTTACTCTGAGAAAAATAATATCCAATCTTTAGATATAGCTGAAAAAATAACACCTGCAAAATATAAATCTCAGTCTACAACCGTAGTGAGTACTATGAACACCTGAGAATTTTTTGTTTAAAAAGTACAGTACTTCTCTTTCTGTGGTCTCCATTATAAAAACAGAATTATCTGTTTATGAATATCCTAAAACTTGAAATAATTCTGTTATTTTGTTCTTTTCATGAGGAAAGCACTGATTTTTTCCTTCTCCATCTTGAATAGACTTAACATCAACATAGCTGTTTTGTCTAACTTCAGCTTCTTGAAGTGAACAGCTTATCATGCCAGCAAACCATTTTTTTTGTTCATGCACCTGCACAATGATTAATGGAAGTACAACCCTGGAAATAGCATTTGGCAGCTAACAGCTGCTACCAGCACTCTGGAGAGTGCACAGAACCTTGCAAAATTAAAGCCACAGATTTGTTCTCCTCTAAAAAGCCAAACAGAACTCCTGAGTCATACATGAGGTATAGATTGTGTATCATAGATTCAAGTATGCTCTTTCTTTTCCCTCTTTGCCTAAGAATGACAAGTTCAAAGTCAGCTGATAGATCACAACAGAAGTCCTCTCAGAAAAGTGTCAGCATACACCTGGAGAATATTGCCAACACAAGCAAAGAATCTTAAATCAGTCAAATTAAAACAAATTCTAGAAGTCACAATATGAAATATAACCAACTGGCACACCTCAGCCAAGGCAAAAGCACCCAGTTAGTCTTGAGAAAAAATATAAAAGATAATGAAATAAATGATAACTAGGACAGCAGCTTTGACAATAAGGCATCAGAACTTCTGTAATGTCATGAAAAAAATGTCCACATTGACTCTCCATTTCCTACATCATAGAGCAAAGTGTTAAATCAAAACAGGCACAGAAAAATCTCTTCTTGCCTGTTACTGGTCAACATCAAGTCCATATTAGAGCTGTGGCAATACATCTGTGGAGTAAATGACCCTATTCAGCTACACCTGTGGCAAAAGAGTTGGCAACAGCTGGCAAATAACAGTCAGGCTTTCTGATTGCATGAAGGTTGTCTGACCAAGTCTTAGACTTACTATGTACTCAGTAGTAAATGTTAAAGGTGAGTTTCAAAGGAAAACTAGAGCTATTCTTCTTGACCCTACAGTGACCTGTAATGTCATGTGACACAGTAGCACACTAGACAAGATACCAAGCAAACTTATATATAGGATATGATAACTTATCTAAAGTAAATATTTTCAGGCCACAAATTCAGCACCTGAAAATTCTCTAGAAAATTAGAAACTTTGGATTTGGCACCAATTTGGTTCCCATCAATTCATCAAAGGCTTATTGACCTAGATCTTCAAGTGGGTTTACATATGCTTTCAATATCCATTTAGCCTCAAGGAATTTGTAATTACCAAGGGACTGAAGGGAATGTGAATGCTGATGTGAGTGCCAGAGGTGACTATCTCAAGAAATAGGAGACTAAAGCCAAGCTAATCTAGTTTTGATCTAGCGCAGCTACGTTTTGAGAGCACTGTGCCAAACTTGCTTATGTTGCATACATGTTAGATATTGATGTCAAACTTGCGTTGGACTCCCTGGAAGTCTGCTCATTGCTGGCTCAAGAAAATCTAGCTGTTTTATATTAAACTTGGGCCTTCTTGTCTTTCTATACAGATTGCTATAAATAAGCACTGTTGTTTATTCAGGTCAAAGTGTGGCCATTCTCAAACAGCTTATGTTTTCCAGTTCTTGCTGATCCCTAACAGTGGTAGTAAAAGGTTGGAGAGAAAGCCGGCTCTGTGCACTTGTAGTCATCTCACTCATGCTCTGAAGCTTTTTATGGTTTATTAAATAAATGGATTTAATGGATGTGCTGGCCCTCTGTTCCTTCTTCTTTATCTAATACCTTTGAAGTACTCTCAGTGCTAGCTGTCAACTGAGAAAAAAATATCAGTCAGACTAATGAATAGGACCAAAGTTTCCCTCCCTATTCTTCTCCCCTGAGAAAAGGCCATGGCATATTGTTGAGGCAGTACAATCCAGATTTACTATTCTCCTCATTCACTCCCAGCTGAAAAAAAAAAAAAAAAAAAAAAGCTTGCACCAAATTGCAGATTAGTAGAGCATCTGAGAACAACTACTTGTCAGGGAGAGAAAGTCAGAGTAAAGACTTGGCCATGCAATCTTTTGGAAGGGAAAGGAAAGGAAGAGACTCTGCTTGAGAGATCAAATTCAGAAAATGTCTCTGCTAAGGAATTTGTGCCACAGGGGCAATGGTAAGGCACTGAGTTACAAAAGGAAACCAAGGGCTAGAGACACTGAAAGGAAAGGCGTCCCACTGTGGAATGACTGGAATGCCCCGAGAGGGAAGACTCTGTATTGACCATCTTGGCTTGATCTGCATGTCAAAAGCAACTTCTGCCATACAGAAACATACTGCTGGAAAAATGTTCTGGCAAACAAAGCGCCCGAGGCCATGCCATTGTTCTCTTCCTCCACTGTTTTCCGGACAGGTATATGTCATGAAATAGCATGCCTTTCACAGAACCCCGTGTACAAAAGGGGTAATGAAAGTAAACGGTAATGGTCGTTTTGTAATGATTGATTCTACCAGAAGTAGGAGGAAAATGCTCTAAAGTACCATCACGGTTTTTAATTGATAAATCCCATAAAACTAGATATGATTTTTCAAATTATCTCATAGTTACACGGAATTCTCCACAAAAAAAAAAAAAAAAAANAAAAAAAAAAAAAAGAGTCCAAGCAGAAGAACACCTTACCTAAAGAACGGCTTACATAAGTTAGCAGGTATTTTTGTGTAGCAAGGATGAGAGATGTTGGTAAACACAACCATGGAAAAATGTTCCATTGCCTGAATTGTCCAAACATTTATTACACATGATGGATGCTTACTGAGCACTTCCTGATGTACAGCAAACAACCTAGCTTTTGGAGATAGGCTCATCCATTAAATAAATACACATCCCAGTTGTTATAATGAGAGAATCCATTCTGCAGAAAATTTAGAAACATACTGATGTTTGTCATTTCTGCCTTCCAGTTATATCCACTCACACTAATTAGTTCTTTTCTATTTCATTCTGTGTCATACAGGTTGAAATTTGTGAGTGAATACAGAGTAATTCCAAAGCAAGTAGTCTTAGATAATTTATCGGGGACCACAGTCTAGTTTTTCATTTAGCGGTTCTGTTTCCCCATCTGCTTTTCAGGGCCTTGAACTGACCCCATTAGATAGCATCTTTGTCACTGACTTTAACAAGAAAGTTATCATCAAAAAGCAATGGCTTTTCAACTTGTCTGCTAAGGAGCTTTGTAGGTTTCAATATAAGTGAGTTGATGCTGTTAATGAAAGAATCAATAGCAAATTGATCAATGAACCATCAACCCAGACATAGTTTTGTGCCTGTTACATCCGTATTTCTGTCTAAAGAATAAATTTGTCCTAAGCATCGCTTAATTTCCACTCAAGGTTTCTGGTACCAAGTAGATAGGCATAGATATAGGTATAGATATGGATACATATTGTTTCCCACTAAACAAATGAAAGTGTCTTGAAACAAATAATTCATTTGCTATTGTTAAAGGCAAACATATTTGTCAAGATCTTTAACTAGAACTGAAGAAAAAAGTTTTCATTCAAAGATGAATGTTTAAAATTCACTTAGTGGACAGCCAGTAAGCCAATTTACAATTGTTTCAGTGTGGTTCAAATGCCATAACCAACGTTAACAAGAAGACACTGCTTAGTGCAATCAAGAAAAAATCTTTAAACTTGAAGTTGGTTGACATAACTACCTGTGCAACATCCTTCTTCCCTTTCTAAAATAAAATAAATACTACAGAAGAAGAAGCTGTGAGTTCAGAAGTAGGGCTTATATTATTAATTATTTTGTAAGCAGAGAACATCATACCATGTAATGACTGATTCCAAATGTTACTGTTAGAGTACTGAAGGCTGTGGTATAATCAGTTGCTGCACTATACAAACTTACCCCAAAAGCCAGACTTAAGAAAGCAAAATTCCCAAATACAATCCCATAGAGGTAAGCCAACTAGTTCTCAGCATTTTGGCCATTATGGATGTATCCTGTATGATACTAATTTGAGAACTATCAGTATCAGTAATGAGGCGCCATGGCTGCTGGAAGAGCCAGCGAGGTGGTACTATGTAAAATGGCATCTCTAATACTGCTAATGTTAGAGGCTGATTTTAGATTAAGAGGCAGGAGCTCAGAAGATTTGTGTTCTGGTGTGATTTGAAGTACAATGAGTCTTGGTTAGAGTCTGAATATTTCCAGGCTTTAACATTTTCCCTAAAATTTGTCACTACAGGTGATATTTGTTTCTTGTATAATTGAAGCCCAATTTGCTAATCAGCTAAGTTCTGAACTGGGTAGAATCCCTCTCTGCCAGCACCTGGTAGCAGTTGCTTGCAAGATTAAGCCAACATTTATACCTGGACTACCGCCTTTTGCCTGTCCTAGACATTCCAATGTGTGAAATGGCTTTTCAAACCCACAGGCACAACTGAGGTTAGGTTTAAATGATACGAAAGGTCAGTTTGAAACCTCTGCTTGGATTAGTGCCCCTCACTGAGTCTCAGTTTGATGCACAGAGTATTAGGCAGTGACACAAGACTAGTAGAAGATGGCTTACACATCCATGTACGTGAAGTGCCTGGGCTAAACCCAGACCTGGTATAACTGAATTCACCTCCTCTTGCCTTTAGTGCTGCTGCACCCACACAACCAATTGGGAATTTGTCCCAGGGCATCAAAACTTTCCAGGGAGTAAGGCAAGTCTTTAAAGAAAAACAACTTGTTAGTAACAAGATAGCCAGATCTCTAAGCAAAGGCTATTTTGTTTTGGTTATATCGTTATTAGCTGAACCAAAGCAAACAAGACAGACGTTAACTTAAGTTAAGAGAGGAAGCTGGAAATAGTTGTTTGTTTGTTGGCTTTTTTTTTTTTTTTTTTTTTTAAGTTATCAGTCATTAGAGAGAGGCAAAAAAAAAACTCACAGTAGGAGACTTGTAAAATGGTTCTTGTGATCCTCAAGGGCATTTCTTTCAGTCTTTCAACAACAGAACTGGTCTATATCATAAGTCTTATTTATAAAGAGGCTTTCAGGCAATTTCACACTGCTTTTCTCTGATGCCGCCCAAAAAAACATGTAAACCCGAGGGATTAGTAGTGACTTAAAGGGAAAATAGTGTAAAGTTACAGGATGAACTGAGCCAGTGCAGCTGGCTTGATGCACTGTTCCCTTGGGCTACTGCAATGAATGAAACTTATCTAAGTGCCCCAGCCCACTCCCACACCACCAGTGAACTGACTGTTTTGTTATATTGTGCACTAGAATTACTTGGTCTCAGGGGGCCGTCAAGTTCTTAATGGCATGTAGTGCAGAAAGAGAGAGGAGTTCACTATCTTGGAGCTGAAAGTTAAACCTCCTTTTATATTTCTTTTTTGACAGTAACAGTTGGGAAGCATGGTAAACAAAATGTTTACTCATGCACTGCGGTTGGTAGTCTATTTTGATTCAATTATTTTTATGTAATAGCATTAGCAATAAACTGTGACATTAATTATCCATTGTGGGTCCATCCAGAGTAACAGGTATCAATTATATTGTGTTGCAACTGGTTGATGATAGTGTACATCCCAGAGCCTTATTTTGAGAATATATTTTCTCATTTATTAAATTTTATTTATAGAGGAGCAAGCCAAAACATAGATGGTATTTATTTGTTTTCATCTCTTGTTTACTGTATTAACTAACTTACATCTAGTTAATCCACTTCACATTTAAATTGTTACAAAATCACCATATAAACAATAGTCTTTCTGTAAACACAGCAAATGAAAATAGGCACAAAATTCATTTCAGTATTCAGTATTCAGTATGCACAAGCTCCACTTTTAAATGAAGGTCTTAAAAACCCATCATGTCTGGAAGTCTATATAGCTCATTCCCATTTCCTAAATGAAATACTGATTTGTTTGAGGTTTGTTGTGATTGCAGTTGTACAGATACTTCCAGCAATTCCATACGTTGGAATATTTAGCATCCACTTGTCAGAGAGGACTGTGAAAAAGGGTAGGAATATATATTTGGTTCCTGCCGCTATTGCAGTCAATAGCAATATTCTCTGATGCTTCAAAGTTGGAATTGAAATACTTTTAATAGCTCTTTAGTCCTTGTGATCTATGTTCTAATATTCCTACTCTGTCAGTGAGTAAAAGGCTATTCAGGATGGGTAAGACTAGAGGTTTGCTTAGTAAATAGTGCATGATCAGACTTATTCCTTTCTCATTGAAGTGCCGTGAGGATTAATTTGTTAATGTCAGTGCAGCACTTTGAAGACATAATAAAGAAAATAAAGTTACTCTGGTGATGAGTGCCACAGAAGTGTCTATAAATGAATAAAGTGCTGTCTAAGTGCTAAGTATTATTATGATTACTGCCTGCATTTGCAAAGAAGTGGTTAAATACAGTGGGATGTGGGTGTAAAATTACATTTTAAATGGGTCTATTTTGGAGATTACTTATCAGCATGATTAGTGTGATAATAATTACATTTATCATTAATAATACATTTTTGAAAAGTTCGGCAAAAAAGCTAACAAGTTTGATTTTGATTTTGCCAGAAATGCACAGTGCTTTCCAAAAGCAATCTGTGGAACTTGTTTCTAGAATGCAGCTGTGTAAGATTTCACTAACATCTTGCAGGTGGAGCCTAATTTTAGTTCAGCCTTGAGAAGGGGGAATTGTTTTCTCTGATATGCACAGCACCATAACAGCAGCAAAGCAGGTGGAGCTTTAGACAAGTACTTGTTTAGTATCCTGTTTAAAAAAAAAAAACAAAAAAAACAAAAAAAAACACACAGATGATTCATATCGTTAATCATACAGTTTTGATTTGATTTTAACAAGTCTAACAAAATAGTCTGGAACACATTTGACCTACTGATTCTCAAATGTGGAACAAACCCAACAGCATGGAAAATGTTCAGAAAATGAGCATTCAATCCTAAATATAGTGGAGAAGGAGCTGGTAAATGATGGGAAAGAAAATTTAGAAATACATCTGCTCAGTCACAAAGAGCAAGCTGCAGAATCAGTCTCAACAATTTCTCTGTCTCTCATTAGGACTCTGAAGTTAACTTTTTGTAGAGCTTTGAGATTCTTGAGCTGCGAAACACGGAACAGAACCAGGAGATAAGAGCTGAGCAGCAACTCGCTGCTTTTGTTAGTAAAGTACATCCAATGGGCAAAATAAAGTCAGTATAGTGAAACCCATTCATATATTTTTGATCAGTTTATGCTTTAAGCCCACCAAAAATCCTTATTAACTGATCCACAACTGGTGACTTTTTCATCAGTAGTTATGAAACTTCTCAGTTTGTAGGCAGCATGGTAGAATAATCCTGTTGGGTCCCTGGGGTAAATACTGTATTATTTGGCTAGAAAGGCTATTTTGCTACACATACTTATTTTCTAGGCTTCCACATTTTGGATTAATGTACATCGAGTTTTTCAATTTGTTGCCTTGAAAACCCAAGGGTCATTTCCATGTCTATGCTCTGCATTCTCTTATGTGCTTTAGGTCATGTCTCACCTGTAAGGAGATAATGGCTACCGGAGTAGACAATCTGCAGCTCTCTGACGCATTATTTCTAATTGTTCCTCTAAAATGAACTGAGCAGATTCAACAAAGAACTATTGTTTCACGTGTTGTTATTTCCAAGCATCCTTTTGGGGAGTTCATACACATATTACGCTTGACTATATAGGCCTCACCTTCCAAACATCTCTCTTAATGAGCAAGAAAAGATGAAAATTTGTCTTTATCAACTAAATATGTTTCTGGTAATCTCTCAAGATGCATAAGCTGTTCCTGCACCGACAATCAGATGGGCTAATTAAAGGTCTATATTCTGAGTTCTTTTCTTTTCTTTTGCTCCAGCCAGATGTGTCATGTCTAAATAATTCCTGAGAAGAGCAATAATTTACTTAATCAGTTCAGTTATCATCTATTTATTTCTTAATAGCAGTGATAACAACATAATGCATTTTATCCTACAGTCCCGTAGAGGTTGTCTTTTTTTCCAAATGGCTCAGCAGGCTCAGAAATACAGTATGCTCTGGACCATAATGGCACAGACTGTTGACTTATCTCCACGTAGTTCTAGTATGAAATCAGTTGGTAGTGACATGCCTGTGAAGCCCAGAGATGGTGAACAGAGCTCATCTTATCTTATATCTTGCCTTATCTTAGCACTTAACAAGAGGTTTTCCAGACATCAGAATAGGATAAGAGCTCCTTATACTGAGGTGATGTTTTGTTGAGTTGCATCTGTCAACTCTTTGTTCTGTATGTATAGCACATGGGTATCAGCGACCATTGGTCTCATTTTAACCCATGCAATTGGGTTAAATTCCCATTGCACCTGGCTGAGAATGAGGTGTGAGCTAAGATGGGGATCTACCCTGATGTAATCCCCTGTATGGAGGTTTGTGAAGGAAAAACTGGCAAGAATTAGCAGACTAAGGATGTGAGTTCACTGTCAATTTTGCAAGAGGAGTAATACCGCAGGAAGGGTTTTGTGGTCGTTTCTTACTCTGCTGTGCTGCCCCAGTTGTAGGGCCAATTTATCACTGATGCTGAATGTCATCTTCTGAAATATTTAATGGAGATTATAGCATTTATAGCTAGTACCATAAAACTGAGCGTTCGAAACCTACAAGAATGATATCCCCAGTGTTGAAGAAGGAAGGCTGCACAATAATTCCCTTTAGTCTATCATTTTTTGGTATTGATTTATGCCTTCCCCAGGAGCAAACTCCAACTGCGTGTGTAAAAGGTCTACTCCATCCGTTGGAGTACTAGCAGTGCTGGTACTTAAGTGTATACTGGTTATCACTGTAGGTACAGCTCAAAGAATGTTATTTCCATGTCATAATAAACAAGAAACTCTACAAAATAATGTTTGTTTCTAATACTATCATCTGAACTGCAGCAATGCTGTTAAGGATGGCATTCAGATTGGCAACAGAGACAAGTCCTTGGGCCTGGCATGTCCAAGTAGAGAATAGAAGTGTGTGAATATATTGTAGCATTTGAAAAGAAGCCAACTTTTAGAAACATACAACCTGGGAATAGTTTTTGCCTCTGCCTAGTTTCACTGTTTCTTGAATTTAATGGGGACTCTGGGTACTCACAGAATATATGGCCTCTGCTAAGTTTTAAAACATAATCAAAGGCATTCTAAATATTCTTATTGCTTAAGTTTAATTGATTCTGCAAATATTTTCCAAGTCTATATTTTCCCCCTAATATTTCTGATGTTATCAGTTTCTGTTAACCCAAAATACGTCTTTCTAGGATTTCCATGTTTTTACTATGTCAAAGCAATTTGAGCTGACACATCCTGTTCTGATTTATTTCTTTATAAGTGTTAGAATTGGACCTCAAATCCAGCAGAAGCTGAACGTGCTGAACACTGAAGGGATGATCATAACAGCCATTGGTGTTTCAATATAAGTTAAAGAAAGGGGGGGTTGCTTTCCTCATGGTATTTCAGCACTTCCTTTGTCAACTGAGGGAAGATAAGTTACTGTGCTGATTAATATTATTAGCATAGAGGATTCCCCCTGAACCAATGTTTGCTAGGGTAAATCAGGGTAATTCTTTTCACATGATGCACCAGCATGATATGGAACCAAGCCTTTTGTCATTTTGGCCACAGTTAACTGTATTTGGCAAACAAGAACTGTCTGGGGAAGTTAGACCTTGTGCTTTACAGAAAAAAAATGGCGTTGTGTCAGACTTTTTCCCAGTGCTTCACATTAAAGGTAATTACAAAAGACTGTATCCTTCCTTTAAACTGTTGACAAGGCCAAAAGTAATCAGTAAATGCAATGCTGCAAAGAACTAAGTGATCACTGTAGCACTAATGGGATGAGCATCTTTTTTCTTTTTTCTTTTTTTTTTTTTTTTTTGGTCCTTTTCTTTGGACATTAGTTACTTTATCAGGAGATCCACTTCTGCACTTTTTGAAGGAACTGATCCTGCTTTTTCCCAGGGCCAGGTTACATGGATAGAAAAGATCTGATCCTATTTGGGCGTGTGTTTTCTGGTTTAGTTGGATTAGTTTTTTAAACTGTTGGTGTCCCTTGCTGTGGTAAATCTGCTGATACAAATACAAGAAGCTTAGGGAGTAGCTCTGCACCAAGAGCAGTTTATGGCTCCAAGGAAGCAAAATCATAAACTGTCTAGGAGTTCTTTTGTTTTGCAGTTGAAGAAGCATTCTATAGGAAATTTTGTAAATGCAAGATATGTGGGGGCTTGATTATACTGTTTTGTTTCTGACAGTTCTAGGAGAATGGTCATATTGCAGAGGTATTTGTGAGATAAAATAGTAAATATATGAAAATACAATATTTTAATTTTTCAGAAGAGGTCTCAGCTAAAAAACTGTATTAAGAAAGGACATCTTTCAGCTGAATTATAGAACCAGAGCAGATGACTTTATTGTGAGAGGCTGGAACTCACCACTGCCCCAGAAGTCAGCGTTTATGGATCTGCACTGCAAAGAACTGTCTCTGCTGCAGTTCCACTCTATTTGATGAGGATTCCTGAAATCTTAATCAAATCTAACTGTCAGCTCTTCTGCTCGGCCTTCCTATTTCCCTATTCTTGATCAGCAAGAGCATGCCTTTTGAAAGCAAAAAGCCATTTCAGGGAAAGAGAAAGAGTTTTTAAATTAACATTGAAATTGTCAGAGACTAATTGTATGTTAGCATCAAACAAACACTGTTGATGTTGTTGTTGGGTTTTGTGTTTTATAAGTTTTCTGTAACCCCTAATCAAACATGGGCGAGTATCTGCTGAAACAATGTATGTAATTTGTTTACATTGTTAGTTGAGGTAATTACAAAGCAAGCACAATGGAAATAACTGGTTTCTTACTTTTATGTGGAGAGTGTTGGGGGGGGGAATGCAACAACTAACCAGCGGTTGTCAGCTGCTCTCTAAAATATTGCCTAATTTACAGTTGTTGCATATTAGCATTGCTAAGAATGCTAGGGACATAAAGTGTCAAGTTGAATATAGGGTGATGACTTCATACTAGAGCAAGTCTGGGGATATGACCAGTTTGCAGTCACAGAGAAATCAGCTTTAATTAATTTGAGTGCCAGCACTGTGTATAATTACACAGCATGAGAGTTTGCATGCAAATGCTAAAATGCTGATTGTTGAAATACTTGCACTTACTTATTAATACATTGGGACTAAGCAATACTGGCCTGTAAGCAAGGAATAGAAAGAACACACAGTGCTGTCAGGGTAATTTGCACTGCCCTATAGTTAGCAAGCTGAATTCAGATAGTTCTGCTCCTTAAGTGATAAGCATAACATATTAGTCACTCTTGTCGGTGACATACCTTGAAGCCCACTCTCAGTGCACAACTAAAACAAGATGATCTATTATTATTAAAGTTGTCAGAAACATAACAGCAGGATTTGAGCTTCATTTATTGTAGACAGTAGCAACAACTCAATCTTGCATTTCCATTTCATTTTTTTATTTACTTATTACATATTGTCACTTTTCTCAATTAGAAAAAAAAAAAAAAACAGCTTGCAGGCAAATGTAATGAAGAAATTGCCGTAGCAAAATTAGCCCTCCTATGTGATGTTTTGTACATTTCAGAGACAATGTCAAACAAACATATGTATGCTCTTTGTCCCCTATCAAAAAATTACTTAACCGTGTAAGGTTTTTTTTTCTCGACTTTACAGTTGACAGCATTATGGTCTGAGGCATCAAAAATGATAGCCCAAGAAATAGAAGTACAGTATGGTCCAGTCTTGCTTTTAACCAGTATGTTGGTCCTATCCATGTGTGACTAATTCTGTTTGCAATCAATTTATCTCAGTATTTTACTGCAGCAATGAGTTTCACTGATTAATTACATGCTGAATAATGAAGTAGCAGGGACAGTAAAATGCTATTCCTTAATTTGGCTGAAAATCTTATATCTGTTGGTGTACACAGGGAAAAATCCAGAGGTCTTTTGTTGTCATTCATTAATTTATACATCAGCAACATCTGCTGCTACCTTTCTCCTTTCTAAACTCGGATAGTCCACTCTTCTTTAGTATCTCACCATATGGAAGCTTCTGCGTATCTTTAATCATGCAGTTGACCTTCTCTGGATCTTGTCAAAGTACATTCATAATTCAGAAAAAAAAAAGAAAAAAAAAAAGGTTGAATGTACTTACTCATCACACAGTGATTTTTGTATACATCTTGGTAGTGTAACAGAGGTTAATCTAGGAGCTTTACTTTGTATGCGTCTGAAAATTTGCTGTTTTTTTTTCTGTTGTTCCTGGAAGAATGTTTTTCATTTGCAAAACATTAACATTTGTCAGGGTTATTTCCAGCCACACAGAAAAATGTTCCTTTGTGTATTTTGATTATTTAAAGCAATTTTGTTTCTCTAATGCATATGTGCATCCAGCACAGCATGTTCACTGCTTTGAATGGATATGTGGGGAATGCTGTTAATTTCCTCATGTGCATGTACAGGAATGCTTTTATTGTCTACTGCACATGTTGAGATGGGGTTGCTTTGTCTTCTCTTTTGCATTCTTCTTTTAGTGCAGATTTCTTTATATTTGAAATGTAATAATTATTATAGATTACGAAGTTGACTATAAACTGTGTACGCTAGACAGTTATGGTTTGGGCATTCCCATGGTCCCCAGATGAATTCCAGAGTACTGTGTTAGGCATCAGTGCTCTCTACCATGCTTAGGGTGCTGGATGCTTAAGAGAGGAGTCCCATATAGGCAGATGGTAGCTAGAAGCTTTTCCTTGGATTATACTGAGGAAAGGTACTGATGCTCTTCAGAAAGTTTTTGATGGCTTGATTTCATGAGTTTAAGAATGCTCTGGAAAGCATTAGGTCCAAAGACATACATTTTTTTTCTCTGAGCACAGCAGATTCTGCCACAGAGCCAGCAAAAAGTACTTGAGGAGGTCCACACCTCCAGCATGCTGCAAAGCAACCCTCTCCATGGACCCAGGACTAATAGCATGAAATGAGTGTGGCAGAGACAGGATTGGTAAGGTGTTGTGAATTGCTGTGTGACTGTGTTTTCACTTGCCAAGCTTCAAGGATGGCTTGAAAATATCATGTTGAGAGGATTATGTGCTTCATCCTGCCTTACGTTTAAGCATGTGTCTAATTTTAAACACATAAATAGTTCCATTCACTTCACGGGGATTATTCTTACACACAATTTAAAATGTGTGTTCAAGTGATTTACTAAATTGTGTTCACAGAAGTCATCAGAGGGAGCAGTAACATTGAATGTGATGGGCCAGCTGGAGAGCAACTGTCCAGTGGAAACATCTCTCTTCTGTGTCAAAACCACTAGATCTATTCTTCTCCAATTTAAAGAAAAATCCCAGTTTCTCACATCCTCCTGTGTATGGACGTTTTAGGGCTTTTCCTTCAGAAGTAATTCTTCCAACAGCCCTCATGAGCTGTCTTAGCTAGGAGGATACATTGTGCTGTGGGTTTCAGTTCAAGTATCATCAGATGTTATATCATATTTATACTATCCCTCACTGTGTATTTCAAGCAAACTCACATATTTTTAAAAACAAACAAAAAGACATTTTTCCCGTTGTTTTCAGATTTCAGTAGAACCCCGTGCTGAATAAATAATTGACAGTAGTAGAAAAATATATTTTTCTTTTTCTGCAACACAAGTCAGGCACAGGACTACAAAGGGGATAGCTATGATTTAGAAAACTATAACTCAGTATTAATGTTTAATGGATGTGGCACATTCCTTGCTGTGAAATGTTATAAATCACTCATTGAAAGTAAACAACAGAATATTTGAGGGGCATGTTGGGAAGGGGTTTGTGTGGTTCAGAGGTGACATGGAAACAATGACCACCTGAAGACATTATTATATCTGTGACAAAAAGCAACTCCACTCTGAGCATTTCCTAAACACAGAAGAAGAGGTTTTTTTTTATTGTTCCTTTGATTCTACTGTATCTTAGGTATGTTCTTATTTCTTCTTAGCATTTTCCACTCCTATCGTTCTTAATTAGAAGCATTTTTTCATCCTACTTTTTAGTCTATCAGACATGAAGGCTCTTCACTGCGTTTGAATGTACCGTTAAGTGAACTGGCTACTCCCAGAAGACTTGATTCTGCCATCCTTATTCCTGTTGAGATTGATTTTGATACTGACTTTACCCATCCTGAGTCGTTTCTTTCTTCTCAATAATTGTATTGAAATCAGTGGGACTATTCATATTAGTATCTGCTAACCATGTAATGATGTTCAGAGCATGGCCCAGGAGGACTAATTGATGGCTAGCATGTTAGCCTGCATGAATACAGGTAGCTGAATCTGGTCCACTGAGTAGTTAGCTTAATAGCACTTTGCAGAGTAATTACAGCTTAGTATAATGGAGGCAGAGCTGGATCCTAACGTGTTTTCTGTCTGTGTTGCTTCTCACATTCTTTTTTTTTTTTCCTTTCCTGAAGTTAGTATTTGGCAAAATGTTTCCCTAGAAAAAGAAAGGTATGTGATTATAACCAACTGAGCCACTTGGAACTAGGGAAAAAAAAAAAAAAAAAAAAAACCAACACAAATCACATTTGTTTATAACTTGTTTCTGCTTTTGTTTGCTTCAGAAAAGCCTACTACATTTACTCTTAAATGATACAATATGACCAGTGTGATCTTGTGATCTAAACAATAAGAATGGCTGTTTCTCAGATTTTACTTTCTGCAGCTTCTCAATGTTTTTCATTAAACAGCAGAACTTGTAAACTTTAATTCATAAATTCACCTTTCAACCTCATCGATCATCATAATGAATCTTAATAGCTAGATGCTCACATCATGCACACTCGGTTGTGGTTCAGATCTTGGTCGACTCCTTTTTTGAAAGATTTTTGGAACACTAGTTGGTTTTTATCTTGATTGTATATGTTGAAGAGAAATTTTATTGTGAATATTGTTTGAGTTTGGTTTTATTTAAATAAATAGATGCTTCTTTAGAAGAGAACTTACTTAAACCAAGACATAAGTGGCCCCAGTGTTGTACAGTTTCTGGCCTTGCTAACCTTTCTACATGTGTAGTTTGGATAATTGCTAATAGTTTCTGTCTTTCAGCTCCTAAAATTGAATATTTTCCCTTTTACCCTACAAGATGAATTTATGTCAATAGGAAAGTCGTATATACAGACAGAGCACTATCAATATTAGCAGTACAGTTTTGCCTTGAATGTTGCTGTTGAACAGATATCTCTGCTGAGCACTGTGATTTTGACTATCACTAATAATAGATGAATACTAAAATTAATACACACGAACCCTAGAAGAGAAGTGCCCAAAGGCCTTGCATAGCTCTTAAGTAGTACATGTGTATTATGTTCTGTGTTGGCCCTCTCCATTATGTCTTTTGTCTTTCTAATATTTAAGCTGATGAACCTGATGGCACGTGCACTTTAACGCAATGCTAGTCTTGTCACCGCATCTTTTGCATCCAGAAGTTTTTGTATCAACTGAACTGGAAGGAAGGCAACACTTGACATTGTCAGAGTATTTCTGGTCTAAAAATGCTTAGTGTGTGCTTATGCATGTTTACCTATTTATACTTTTACACATATTTTAATTTGTAATCAATAAACAAATATAAATGTGAGGAAATATCACAGTATTCATCCAGGTTTCAGTTCAAACAGTGTGATCTGAGCAATTACTAACAAGTGAAATTCTGTATGTTATGCAGGAGATCAGAGTAGAGATCATGGCAAGGGCCTCTCTTGACCCCAGACTCTTCTTATTTGAAGCTCATTGATAACAATCGCTATAACATATTCACAGTCATTTAAAGCTGCTGAGTTGAAAATATTCTTTTTTCCAAAAATATTTGGCTGAATCTTTGGCAAAAGTTGCCTTCAGGCAAACACATGGAAAACGATACAGCTTATTAGAGCTTAAACTGTGAAAAACTCTTGATAGCTGATGTTCACACATCACTAATAACCTGCAAAGCTATGGGTTTTAGACAGTGGTAATAAAAGCAAATTCCATGTGATACATTGCACAAGTGCCAATCCTATTCATACAGGGGTCCCAATGTTAAAAATGTATTAAATCAGCTTTCTGAATGCTCCTGTTCATTATTTTGCTGACTCGGAAACCTTGGAGTGTTTTGTATCCATTTCATTATCTCCAAAAAGCATGAATTGTAGTGGAATTTACATAAAAGTCCTGCTGGAGAGTGGAGACTTTACCGCACAGTCAGCTGCCCCTCCTAATCCAATCTTCCCCAATGCAGTTGGCCTGGCGGTTGCCAAACTCTAACAGTGGGGATCTCCTTTGTTAAGAAAAGTATGAATTTGAGCTTTAAAATGAGCAGAAGTCTTTTCTATTACTCAAGATGCCTCCTCTTGCTGAGTTTACATGAGATGTCTAGCAGGAGGTGTTATTAAATAGCCTAAAAAAAATAGGCAAAAAAACAATTATCTAGAAAAGGGACACAAAAGGCTTAAAGAAATGAGCATTTGAATTTTCATTATTGAGTATCCATGGGACACCACACCACTATTTGAATTTTGTTATTAACCCTTTGCATAAAAAAGGATTTAATACTTTTAATCAGTTTTGAATTACACTTTGAGGAAAGCACAAGTTGGGAATTTTAAAAAGTCTCCTTCATTTCTTTCAGTGTTATTTCAGGGCTCTCATGTTTGCACTTATCTCAAAAGAGTTTTAACTTTGTATTAGATTTTTTGTGAAGGTTGATTACATGGGCATTTCAGTCTCACCTTCATTCTTTATTTAGCTGAAATTCCTAATCACTTCAGTGGGTGGTAGACAGGACTGAAGTGTTCCTTTAGATGAATTTCAGCTTCTAAAAAATCTTAGGGTTTGAGTAATGTATTCTTGTTTATTTTTTCCACTTTACAGATAAAATCTAAAGAGCATTCATCATCACCTGGATAGAAGCGATTTAAAGCAGTTCGCGGTTTAGGCTAGCAGCCATTTTCTGAACTTCAGCAAAACATCAAAATCAGAACAACGAGAAATAAATTTAATAGTGATTTCATGTGACCCTTGCAAAAAGGATGCACATAAAGATACACATACTGCTAGGGAATTCTTCCTGGATCAGCTCTTGCTTTATTAACAAAAACCAGCCCGCTGTCCCTACCTCAAGAAAAATGCTTTTTTCAAATTAACGTTAAGAAACCTATGCTCTTTTATTCTCCTGAAAACAAAGTTTTATAACAATTCTTATAACTCTTATAACACACTTATAACTCAGTCTCCTATTTTATTCTGAAGGATCCTCTGTCAGTGCCAATGCCTGGTCACCAGGTCCTCCTCACCTTCCTGGTCAGTTTACTCTTCCAATTCTGCTTCTGTGTTTTATTCTTGTTGTTGCAATCTTCTTATTAATTTTTCTATTCTCTTTTACATTTATTTTCAATTTTTTTTTCTTTTGGTATAATCATGCTAAAAGAGGGGTTCAATTTAAGTATCATCGAACAGTAAAAACAAGCTACTATGGCAGCACACTTGTAAGCTTAGAAGTCATACAGTCACTACCAGAAATCTTCATTTGGTTTCCTTTGTTTTTACTAGGCTCTATTGATTTCTACTGGAGGACCAGCCTTTCCAAGACCAGTAGCACAGCAGTCCTTTGGCTCTCATCCAAAATGCATTTGCCAACTAATACCGTTAGAAACCACTGGAATTTCTAATAGGGAAGGCAATAGCAGTGTCCAAGAACTGTACACTTTGATTTTGCCTATCTAGATGCTATGCCAAACTCTACACTCATTTAGAAAGAGATCAGAAACCTCTGACATCAATGGATTCACAAGGGCAGAGTTTATTCTGCACTAATAGCACTGATGAGAATGACATAGTATTATAAGCTTTCTTTTACTGTTTAAAAAATAATAATTCAGGTTCCTGACAAATATGATATCACTTCAGTTCAGACCTGTATAGAAGATATATCCACAGACTGCAGTAAAATTTGGTGAATGCCTTTCTGTTTATGATCTACCTTAATTTTTTAAAATGCATGGATGTGGACAGAATTTGTTTCTCCATCTGAAACAAATTCTTGAGAATAGAGTACAGCCTTTTTACTGAGGTAAATACAGTCTTGGCCTTTGCTCATTTTCTGACATACTAGTTAGTTTTTCTGGGAGAAGGAATGAATGAAGCATACAGCAGTGCATGGCCGGCCCCCTTGAACATCACTGATGAGTGCACAGTGCTGGTGAACTGAGAAGGAGCGGAAAGGACTGCTGATTTTTTTTTTTCTTCAGCAGTACTACAGAATCAACAAAATAATGTGGAAGCCAAAAGCAGAAATGCACAGTTATGGGAGGAATCAAGTATTTTGGGGCATTCAGAAAAAGCTCTACAGAAAATCAGACTCAGATCTGCAAAATTATTGCTTGGGAAAAGCTGTGTTTGAAGATTTGTGGAAGGATTCATAACTGATCCTTGTACTGAGAAAAATATAACAGGGCAACCTTTAATATTTGTGTCCACATCTTTAGCTAGTGGAAAGGATGCAGTTCCATTAAGCCAATGCAACTGTCCTAATTTGCACCAGCTGAACTCCTGCTTCTTTGTTTGCATAGCCTTGTCGGCACCCCCTCCAAGGGAAAGCAAACATTCATTGTTCTTTCCTGGGTCAAAGAAAAGTCAGGACAGAAGGATCCCAAAGTTTCCTTATCTCTTCTTTTTTTCCATTTTCACAACTAGCATTATTCACATACAAGCTATTTGAACTTACAGTGCAGAACTTAATGTATGTGCTTCTGAACGTACCTGACAGTGGCTGATGGATGAGTAATTTCCATGAGCAGAATTCATGTATTGTCATTGTTTCGTGCAACATAATTCATGCTACATTAATTCAAAATGTGTAAACTGAAAAAACAGCACAATCTGAATCACAGTTCATTTCTGAGGAAATTAAAATCATCTTTTCCTCTGAAGTTTTGCTTCTTAACCATTTATTTCTTTCAAGTCCTTTCAGACCCTGAATTATTTTATTCTTGTAGTGCCACAGAACCTGTTCTCAGTGAGTTGCTTTTTCACTCTAAGTCAAGGCCATGCAGTATTTGTATCCATGCAACACTGTCTGCAAACTGTTAGTGATTGAGAGATGATCATGGAGAGATATATGACAGTACCTTCATTTGCATTCTCACATGTATACTCTTGTTGCATATTAAGAGTTACATTGCTAGCTATGATTTTATTATTTCCCATATAATACTTGCTTGTATTCCCATAGGATGTTATATGTTCATTAGAATAAGAGTAGCTCTCTTGATTAAGTTGAAATCCATATCATGAAGGGTTTTGGAAGTTACTGAAAAAGATTTTTGAAAGCTGTTTTCCAGGAAACAATTAAGAAGAAGCTCCTCAAATATTGGTAGGTACTTCCAGTCATCCAGCTTCTTTCAAAATTAATTAGGAGGTCAATACTTAGTCACCCCTTAATTAGTCAATACTAATTATAATGTAAGAAATATCACAGCAAAGCTGGAGTCCTAGGATCCATCCTCTGCTGAGTCGTTAGAATAACTTTCAGGACTCTGGCTGAGGGTTCAGTGCTGAATGTTTCTCGAGACTGTCTCAGATGGGCTTGCAAATCTCATTAAAATGCTGTAACCAGAATGAAATGTGGTTTGGAGTGATTTCCTTGTCCCTGATGGAAATCACCCATTCCCAGGATATTGCTATCTCATTTTTTGCCAGGGACAATATATCCCTAAGGCTCACAGAGCACTTGGGAGTGAGGGAAATGTTTGGCCTTTTGAAATAGACAAGGTTGTGTCAAGAGTCAGTTATTTTAAAAGAAAAAAAAATCCCTGGAGTGAGAATCTTTGTAAGTTTAAAAACTTTCCCCTTTTCAAGTGGTACAAGCTGAGCAGTAGGCTCTGCTTGGCTGTACATTCAGCATTTTATCCATGAACAAAGTATAAATATTTCCAGAAAACCCATTTCTATATTTATTTTCAGAGTGACGTCACTTCCTTTCTTTGTACGGCTGGTAAGAGAGGATTTTTTTTATTACTGGAGGACTTGAGTCCAAAGTGAACTCTATTTTTGGAGAATATAGGGACACAGCCAGTGTGCTAGCTCTGTAACTGCAACTGTAAATGAAACAATGAAAGTTACTTGCCAGTTCCGCAACTGAATTCTCAGTATTTTTTTGGTTTCGTACAGGCTAAAGAGCACATTTTTGCTGGGAGTCTCATGTGAAAATATTGACAATCACCAGGCAGACTCCAGTAGCATTTACAGTAAACTGTGCTGCTCCATCCAAGAACATTAATATTTTTAACAGTTGTCTTTCCAAACATAGCTCAACTTTACAAAGATCAGAAATGAACAAACATCTCTTTCTCTGATGTCTTTGAAGTATTTTCTAAAAACATCTAGTATTTAAATGTATTCTTCACCACACGAGTACAATATAATTAATGCAGTAAGTTTATCTGAACCTTTGATTGTGCTTTTATCAGTATCAAAATATGTTTTATCGCATTTTATAGAAATGTGTTACATTATATACCCTTTTGTTTACCCTGCACCACGTTACCCCCCTGAGAAGAGGCTCTTATGAGGCAAGGTGTTTAGCAGCATCCTACCCATGTCTCAGCTTAAGGGTGTGCTTCCCTCAAGGACCAGAATGCTGCTTGGTTTATAAATATCTTCTCAGGCTCTTTCTGTTCAAAAGGCCAGTGCTGCTGGGGCTCAATCACTGGTGGATAGGCAACCTTTCCTGTCTGCCTACGGTAAACAATCATCAGGTTTTACCTTCTCCTGCAGGAGTATGAGCGCACTAGCTGCATGATAGACCTTTGCTCAGGAAAGAAGGGATCTGTCACTGCTTTTGTAGCTACAGAGCACAATTAGCTGCATTTCCTAAGGCCTGGCTGCCTTATTATCAATGTTCCTTGGAAACATTTTATTCCAAAAAAAGCAAAGATTTGTTTCTTCTTCCTTTATTTACATGTAATGCTTAATGTGGATGATACAGCCATGGTTTTCAGAACAGGGCTTCTTATCTAGCTCAGTGAAGTGGCTGATGCTTTAAGGAAGCCAAGCAGTTCCTCAAAGTCACACAGGCCTCCAGTGTCTCAGTCTGGGTTAAAGTTAGGGTGCTCTTAGTCCTTCCTGCTACCCACTTAATCATGTGGCCTCTCCCACTGCTGATAATATGCATCTGAATTACACGGGCTGGGAAAACTACTCCAGACAAGAAAGAAAACAGCATATCACACCTCCATAGCCTTGGGACACAGGGCAGGTCAAGGCAGGCTTAGCAGCTGGTTACAGGTAATGCATCTTTTCACCAGGAAAGGTCAATTTAATGTGAGATACCTATTGAAAATGCTAATTCAGTGCCCTAGAGTTCTGGTTTGAACACCTAAAGGATTTTAGTAGCTAGATCCCCCCTCTTTAACATCTTGGAGTGTTTGGAACTTGATTTACTGGAGATTTAGATAAGACTGTCTTGGCTCCAATGCAGGTTTTTTAGAACTTGAGTTGATATGGGAATTTTGTATTGTGCTTTCCTTATTTTGTGTATTGTTAAATTATACCTTTTGAGGTACTCTCATCATTAGCGTCATTTACTCTCAAATTTTTATGAATGTTATTTTGAAGCACTTCATTTATTTATTTATTTGTTCGTTTGTTTGTTTGTTTTAATGACATATGATGGTAACTACAATTATTAAAAAACCATCCCCATACAAACCTGGCAACTTCTTAAAAATCCTGGAGTTACTTAGAAAAGCAATAAGGCAATAAATTAAAATTACATCTGAGCTTTTAAATTTTGAGCCAATTTAAAAAACAGCATTTTAGTTTGCTATTTAAAAGTAAGTGTTTTCATTGAGTCTGATGTCTAAAGGAAAATAATTTCACTGATGCAGCACTTTTAGAGCACTGAGGGAAGAAACACACAGTTTTTGGTAAACATTTGGAGCAGCTAGCAAAAGCAGTGACACAAGAAAAAAGAAGTAATCGCTTCCATAATATAGAGAGTGCTAAGATCATGTACTAGCAGTACCCTGGATGTTAATTACAGAATCTTGAAGTCTATTCAGTGTTATATAAAGAATCAATTCAATGACCTGAGAACAGATGAAATATGAAAGGCTTCTTAGTCTGCCTTTGTACCCTGATGGAGGCACTTTCAATCAGTGGAAACCAGTACATTCATTTACTTATTAGAAAGTTATTCAAAAAGAGAACTCCACTGTGAACTGTCTATGGAACAAACTAATCTGATGTCTTTCTAGGAGAGGTGACCATCTGATGTATGCAATTCACACGATAAAAGAAAATTTTTGCTGATGTGTAGATACATGCTGATGCTGAATGACTACTAAAAGATAGTAAGGATCAAAAAAAATCACCACTTTTCTTGATGATAGAACGTGTTATGTCAGTTTTGGGAAAGGAACGGGTGTGTAGGGAGAACAGCAAAGATCCTAAAACTGCAGTGTGCTCATTACAGAGAACAACTAATAAGAAACAAGCCAGAAGAATACAGCAAATCTATTAAGAATTCCACTGAACTTCTGAAAGTCATTAAAGCATTGAAACTATCAGTGATATTATCCTAATCTGCTGTTCACACAGCATCATCTCAGTCTTGACAGTTTTTTTATGACTTTAAGCAGATATGTTTTGTAACAAGGTTTTAAGTAAACTTTTGTTCTAAGAGCCCAGCCAAGCATCTTAATTTAGCTTTATCTGCAAAGTTTCTAGATTGTCTTGTTCTGTGGAACAATCCAAAGAAAGTTTAGATAAGCATTTAATTGTAGAAATCAGATGTAATTAAGGGGCTTCTTCCATTCAGCTTCCATATTCATCCAGTTGAGCTCCATACTGAGCTCCCATATTCATCCAGTTTGACTGTGTGTTAGAGAGACCTTTAATATGCCGCTTCGCTATTCATTTTATAATGTGGTCTAAATTTCCTCTTATCTCCTGTCTCACTCATTATCCTCAGCCATTTACCTGAAGAGAGCAAACACATGAAGGAGACAGTGCTGACAAGCGGATAGAGCAGCAGGGTGGTATTTGTGGGTTTTGTACCTGACTTGATGGCTGAGCACCATTTAACCTTTCTGTGGTGCCATTTCCATGTGAAATTTCAATTAACTGATTTCTTCGGTTAATTGTGCCTTGTGATCTATATGTGGAATACACTAGGAAGACAGATATTGTTATTTATTATTAAGGATGTCTGTTTGGAAATTAAACATTTTCATTAAAAAGGTGAGGGTTTCTTGTTGTTGTACAAACATGTTTTCTAATCCCTTTTTTGAAGTTCTCGTTTGATCACCAAGTGTCTGTTTTCAATTTTGCTTAAACTGATTAAGGACAAGTTAAGAAGCTAAACCAACATAGACCAGCCCTTAACCTGGGTTGTACCTTTTTAAACAAAGCAGCTCACATGTTTTATATCTACTGAGGTAGTTGATGACCCTGAAGCAGAAAGAAAGGGCAGTAAGGAGGAGGTTAATGCTATGAAAGTCTGACAGCTTGATTATGGCAGACCAATGTAAGTATGGAAAAAGAAGTCTGTGGACACAGTAAGACATAAAGAAGTTTTATATTTAGAAATATAATTTTCTTCATTTTTTTTTATATAAATGATAAAGGGGAAATATAATCCTCTGGTCTAACCTTGAAGTGCAACATATGCAAAGCAACAGCAGTAGAAATGATGTCCAAAAAA
>VXAA01004785.1:739-33387 GCA_013399115.1 Anseranas semipalmata | reverse complement strand
GATGGAAATAAGAGACATGATAAAAGAAGATATGAAACTCAAAGAAATAATAAGCATGTATAGAATAGAATTGAATCATAGAATATCCTGAGTTGGAAGGGATCCACAAGGGTCATCAAGTCCAACTCCTGATTGTATGTCTATGTTTGAAAGAAAGCCAGATTAAAAAAGCAATGAAACAGAAAGAAAAAGAGTATGATTACAAAAAGCTGCTCTTAATGGCTAAAATAAAATAAGTTCTGCAGATTAAGTATTTTGTTTGCTATTTTCTGATATAAATTGAGTAAACCAGTTCAAAATTTATTCTTTAGGGGCAAGATTTTTTCACAATCTTTTATTTCCTTTTTTTTCCTTCCCAATCTAGTATTTCTTAACTGTTTAGCTTGTATATATTCAGAATAAATGCTTGTCATTTCTCTGCCTTGAAAGGCTACATTTTAATAGGAGATTTTTGAGATACGTAGGGTTAATGAATGTTATTTTGTGTAGAATCATGAAAGGATGGAGCTGATGCAAAGTCATTCTGTAATTGGATAAGAGTTATATTTATTCTTGAATGGAAATGTACTGCTAGCATTTTCTAAACAAATTATTGCTCAGCAAACTACTGGGAAATGTTTGTGGGAATCTATCTTCAAGGCAACATTTACCAAGAACTCCCTGGAAACTTCCCAGTTGATTACTGGTGGTCAGGGTGAGCTTTACAGCGCTATTTCTGTGCCCTGCTGTGTACCTGCTGGGCGCGGTGAATGGACACTGCTGAAGTTAGGTCAGTAACAATCTATGCTTGCTTGAGATTTTCACATGGAATTAGCAAATAATTGGCAGAGCTTTTATGTATCATACAGACCACATCTCAAACCACATTTCATATACAAATTTCTCAGCTTTTCATCATGCCCATACACACGGTTTCTACAGTATATCTTTGTATTGCTTCTTCTGTCATCAGGAGGGGCTGTTTGACTCAGGTTTCAAAAAGAGGGTGAGATTTTCATTTTTAAATGCTTGCATCCTTTAAAATGAATGGTTCTGTATTATAGGAAGTTATTATATAACTAGGACATTGTATGTAAACATAAATCATAGTATTATGTTGACCTATATGGGTGTATTAGGTATAATCACACTGTCCACATTTAAAGCAAAAAGTAATATATCTGTGGGTTATGCTGTCAGTGGGACAGATGTATCTGTGTACACATAGCCATAAACATAATTTTCTTTTATCAAGGAGAAGCCTAAGAAAATTTATACAGCTTTTAGCCACAAAAATTTCAATATGCATTTGCTTAAGTCAGTTAACATGAGTAAACATGAGTTTCTGTGCTGCACGGTGTCACAACAGCTCTGTGGCAGAGAGAGCCGTCCTCACAGAGCTGCCGCAGCCTTGCCTGGAGGGCAGCTGGCAGCGAGGGCGGTGGGACCTCCCCTGGGCCTCCCCAGCTCAGTTCCCATTGAAAGGGCACGCAAATAGCTCTGAATGTAACAGAAGAGCAAGGACCGGGACTGGGATTTTCCATCTCACAATTCCGTTGCTGCATTTTGCTCAGTATTAGTTACAGAGACGCAGTTTCCTACGTCTTCTTTAGTTGTGCCACCAACAGATCACACAATTATGAGCTAGTTGTGATTTTGTTCACAAAACCAGCTAGAAAAGACCTTCTAACGCTGGCATCTGTAGCCCTAAAAAGAACAGATATCTCGGAAACAAGCACTCGCTACCTATATTCCAGTCCTGATCCCCAAACCAGGTCTTCCTGCATCTGAATGATACAAGCACTATTCAGGTCCAACCACAGGTTCAGTAGCTAAGTATTTACTTCATCTCCTAAAGAAAACATCAATGGTTATCTGAGGGAGGTGGAGAAATAGCAAATATGTATACTATCTTTATAAAAGACTGAAAAGCGTTAAATAAGTAATTTAGGCTAACATTACTGTTTTTAATTCAAAAGACCCTTTAAAACAATTGAAATTTCTATTTTAATTATTACATGTATATATAATATTCCTTAATGCTGCACTTGTAACTTAAAAAAAAAACAATCCAGCTGAACAGTACAACATGTGTAGTACTTCGGGGGTCATGCATACTTTGATTCCATGCTTTCATGGTGGTTGTGTGTAAGTTTGTTATGAATTATTATTTGATTGACAGGACTTACAATGATCTAGATGCTTTCTCAACACTGAAGAGCTTACATACCTTGTAATTGCCTCTAATGTATTCCAATTTTTTGTGTGCATTTGTAACTATGACATCTGGTTCTTTGCCAGACTTTTTGGGTGGCTTGCTATACGCTTAATTCTCAAAGTGTTGAGTGATATGGTCATGGAAAATACCTCTTCTTTCTCCATTAAAAAAAAAAAAAAAAAAAAAAAAAAAGCAATCATATCGGAGATGTTAAAATTTATGCTAAGTCTATTCAGTGAAACATAAATAGTCATCACTTGGAGAACTTGCTGTGCAAGGCATGATCCTACAATATGCTAGGCTCTTGCAAGATACTCTCAGCACCCTCAGTGTTTAGTGAGTTGCCTGATGCTCAGCACCTTGTAGGATCTGGCCTCAGAGAAGGAGCATGAAAAGACCCGAAGCAAATTGGCAAACATTCAGCTATTCCTTGTACAACTTTTCTTCTCTCTCAAAAGTAACAGTTCAAACAAAGGATTAATTTAGAAAGAAAAAATAATTAAAATTGAAAGAAAAGGAGGAAGGAGGATGTGTGAAAAAGAATGTTAATAACAGTATTTGAAGAGGCAAAAAAATAAGAGAGATGAAAAACCTGATTTTTCTTTTAAATAACATTAGGAAGGTTGTAGATGTTGTTTAATAATGTCCTTGAATATTTCGCAAGTGGCACAACCACTTCATGAGATGCCAATTGCTGAAATAAGGAGTTGTGATTTAAAGTGACAATGTCACCTTAGTTTTAGTGTAAGTGATGGATTTTGTTTTGAAATGGGTTATACTAAACCTAACATGGAGAGATGTGTTTGCATTTGTTTTAATTTCAATTAAAATTGCTCTGGTTAAAAACACCACTCCTGTAACTTTTTATTTTAATTTTATATCTTCTAATGAGAATTCAAATGGGCTGTACAAGATCCCAGCTTCTCAGAAATGGAGCTGATGCTTCCAGACAGCCAAGACAGACACCAAAAATCCCAACCTGTATCGATTAGCTTTGAACATTTCTTTCCTTTTTAACTGATTTTTTAAAATATAGAGGAAGCCTATCCTTAATAGCTTGCACCTGGTTTATGTGAAAAGCTAATATGAAATCCTGCGATACTGACTAATACCACTTTATTTTCATTTTTTATTATGATAAAGTGTAAAAATGGCAAGGTGGTGGAATAGGAAGCCCTAAGTCTTTATTTCATTGTTTTTTAAGTAGCAGATTGCATAGTAAATCAACTTCATTTATGTACCTTGTTTATTGTTAAATTCTCCAGATTCATTAAAGCCCTGGAACTGCAATCGAATAGCAGAAAATGACCTCTTTTCCTGGCTGTTTAATCCATTTTCAAGCTGAATACACCTCTTTGAATATGTGTTAAAGTAGTAGCCTCATTTGACAAGGAGATTTCATAAAGCTTTGAAGTGTATCATTAAAAGGGACACTGTCAATTTTAATTTTTTCAAGATGACCAATTTAAAAAAGAAAATCTTTTTGAATGTTGGAGGGTTTTTTAATTCCTAGAAAATGTCTACTTTTTTTTTTTTTTTTTTTTCACCCTGTGAATGTTTAGAAGCATCATTTGGAAGACCAGGGAATATTACTATCATAGTCATGATAATTAATCCTGAACACTTTCATATTCCCCTGCACACGTCTTTTTCTCCAACAGGAGCTCAGCCCAATGCATACAGCCTGCCTGAGGCCTGTGAATCCTCTTGGCATTATTTTAAAACTTTGAAACAGGGCTTCACTAGAACATTGCTTTGTCCTGGTCTGGAGCACTGTGCTTATTTTCATTCCTTGACTGCTGCCTGCTGTTTGGCGAGGTTTTTTAGGTCTGATCTTTCCAGCGTGTCTCTCCAGCAGACCCCTGCCTGCAGAGCCTGCACTGCCAACCACCCTTTCTGTCATGGGTCCTTGACAGACAAGCTCTGCCAGATGTCGCTGCCATGATTTCGGATATTCATGCTTACAGCTGTCCATCTTGCAATTCTGCTGGAAATTACTGTCAACCTACAGGGACAAGAGAGAGAAGCATGTGCCTGCACGTTAACCACCTCCATCACATCGCCTGTTAATTGAAAGAGTCTTTGCCCTAATCTCCCGGACTGGCACTGGGATTGCAGTCTTCCAGTGGAGGGGCAGGGCAGACAGCTGGGAAGCAGTAACATCCAAAATTGTAGCAGCTTTCTACTTCTGAGTATGTCAGAGCACAAACTACCTGTGCTAAGTAAACAGGGGAAAAATAGAGTGAAAAAAGGTCTTTCATCTTTTTCAGCTACACTGCACGATAAGTTTCTAGATGAGAAGGTGGTATTCAAGTTCCCAGTGTCCTTTTAAAATATATATATTTTTCCCAGTAAAGTTGTTAAACTGAGAATATTTTATCCAAGTAATTAAAGTTACTTTTTACTCTTACAGGTTGGACACAGAATATTTAAATATAAGAGAGAGAAGGAACCCTAGATATGATAATGCCTGACAGTTTATGGGAATGTGTTTCAGATTACAAGCAAAGCATGTGTATGCACACGTGAATACAGCTGTGGTTTCTCTTCAGCATTATGTAATGTTCTTTCATGAAAGAAAGGAGGGAAGGCTCCTGCTATTCTGTTCAAAGGAAGGACGTTTATATATTTTATATGGCGCTCTTTATACTGCTGTGTTATGGTATGTAATATATTGGAAGTTCTCAGTCTGCGATAGACCCCCAAAGGGTAGACATGTAGGTCTAGGAGATGAAAAAAATCAAAGACATGATCTCTTGACAGAATTATATAACCTTCTCACACTGCCTCTGAACCTCATTGAATCCTTGAGGTGACAGAAAGCTGGCAAGCTAAGTAGAAGCAGCTGCTTGTGATGGCATGCCTAAGATATATGAATCTATTCAGTGTGATCAATGGCTGAATGCTCAACAGCCCAAGTCGTTGATCATCACGATGACCCCAGTTCCTGCTAAGTCCATCAGGTTGCTCTGAAGGCTTAAAGAAGGAGGGAGTGGAAGGCAGAAAGCAGGACATAAGCAGCAAAGGGAGAAGAAAGGCAGAGGCACGAGCCCTCCTCATAAAAGCTATTCAGGAAATTACAAAGCTCATTACTATGTGTGCGGTACTTGATCACACTGAAGTTTTGCTTTAAGGTGCATACCTGAATAAATGCAGCAAAACGTTCTTCTGTGCAGTCTAGGATTGCCACAGAAGCCTGCCTTCTATGGAATTTCAGTGGGGGCGGGGGTCTACGTTCTTCATGCTCCTTTGGCAGTCTCAGCCATAATACACATGTGGGTGCACGTGCACATGGACCTTATTTTTTACATCCTTTCCACAAATGTTCTTTAAAATATTGCATGTAATAAACAAAATATGAACCCACAGCATATGTCAAGTTTTGCCAAAGAAAGCAATAAGGATAGAGTGCAAGCCAAGTGTTTATTATATGAACATGTAAAAAGGGTACAAGTGAGTTTTGTTAAATATGTTCTACTCGTAGGCAAAAACAATTAAACAATTGAATTCTTTCACAAAAGGAACTATTTTAGTGCAGTTGCATCATGAGAAGTGACTGAGAATGGCAGAACAGGTTTCCACATGCTTTTAGTCTCAGAGGATTTATCTAATTTTCTCAGCTCACTAATAAAAATACCTTATACAGCTTTTTAACAGCAAAACTTGGAAAACTCATATGGGCTGCAAAAGACCAAACTGGGTTCCTTTTATCTCTTGCATCCTGTTATTACTAAAGATGTTCCCAGTTAAACATTAGCAGTTTTTCTGCTACCCTTCATTGGGATAGTTCAGTTTTAGTATAGAACAATTTAAACGTACTGTGGCTGCATAAATCTCATTGTTGTTACAGTAAGTAATGCCAAAAGAGAATTCAGTTCACTCCATCAGAAGTGGGAATAAAAACACTTTTTTCCACTAAAGTAATCATACATGAATGTGAATATACACAAGGGGCCTGATCCAGAAGTAGAAGTCTCTCCCAATAACGTGGAGTCTGGATTTAGTCCAAAGAGCAGATCTGTTGAACAAAAACAGTACATTTCGTATTGGCATTTTTGAGCATGGAAGTGCCCTGGAAAGGCAAATATCTTTGAGGCTGTTGTTTAATGTAAGGTTCGATTTGTTTCACACAGCTCTATTCTGAAGGAAAAATAGTCTCGCATATACAAATTGTTTAGTTTCACATAACAAAAAATTGTATGAATCTCAGCTACTTGCATTTAGTATGCATGATGCACTGATTATAAGGCTTGAGCTTACAGCCAAAGTGCTCAAAGCAGAAGAGAAGATTAATTTCCGTTTTCACCAGGAGAACGCCACATCCCTATTTGTTGTATTATTCTGATTCATGCATTAATATTTCTTTTGTTTTCATTTTCACTGAATTTCCTTTCATTATATAGCAGTTGGACTATAAATATAGCCGTTAGTAAGATATGGTTTCCAAGTACATAAAATCAGAGGAAGAGATGCTTTCTTTTGCCCTGGTGCAAACTGGGAGTACTTCCACTAGTACCATTGGGATTGAGATCAAATTACATTCTTAATCTTCCTTCCTTCCATATCTTCATATCCCCATCTCCAGGTCCAAATGTTCTTTGATTTTTTTGTCACTTCTAAGTCAACAAAGATGCACTGTGGTGGTGGTAACTGTTGGGTAACGCTGTCATGAAAATAACTGAATTAACTGGTTAAATTACAGTTCCTTATTTCATTATGTGACTGGGATATCGAACCATCTCATTTTTCATTCTCAGTGTAAAACATAATAATTTACACAGCAAATTATTTCACTATGACATAAATTGTGTTGAGGTTTGAATGAAGGGAAATAGTAAACCTAAATTTTTTATTTGTAAAGATGAATGATCTGTTCAGTTTGTTCACCTTCATGTCTAATGAGTGCATCCATTTGCACCTGCATAAAGTGTAATTTCCAAACCTAAATTTAGTATATAGTTAACACATACTACTAATAGTAGTAGCTAATACCACTAATGTTTTTTTATGATTGAGTCTTTGATCTCAATATGTAGACTTTGGCCATGTCAAATTCTGCACTTCAGTCATCTCAGATATTCTTTATGGGACTTCACCATAAAAAATGTCCTCTTTTGCATTTAGTTTTAAACATACTACATCAGGAGAGAATTGTTTAGTAAAGTTCTCAAAGTTGATCTCACATACCCCACCAATTCCAGCTGAGTCTTTCATGTTACTAGCTGTGCTTGTCTGCAAAATTACCTTCCATTACACTTCTGACCTGGGTAGAACTTTATTTTATTCTTACTGTTTCTGAGCTCTTCTTTTATGAATTCCCATCATCCCTCTCCACTCAGTCCCATAGCTTAACAAGAAATTCCCTCCATTTTTATCTTAAAGGTAGACAAAAAATCATGCATGTCACCTTGCTCAAAAGTCACAACACCTACCTGAATATTTTTGAAACTGCATTTCCTGCAGCAGAAGTGGGAACTCAGTCAGTAGGCCCAGAGGAACTCGTAGACACACACAGCTGGATAAATTCCTGCTGTTCATTTTTGTCTTGCCTGTAGGCACTTTTTTAACAGTTTTTAGTTCAAGTGCACTTTTACCTCTTGTTTAATTTTAATTTGTCTAACAACATAATAATACCTTTAGGGAGTATTATTGCTACAGTAAGAGCATACATAAATTCTGTATGTACATATATGTATGTATGTGTGTGTGTATGACATAAAAACTGAGCAGTGCCTCCTCTGTAGTAGTTCCACTCTCCAGCTTGGTTAAGAAGTAAAAAAAAAGTAGGATGGTTACTTGCCTAAGCAAAGAAAATGAACTCTGTATTGATCAGGCATTATAGAAAGTTTCTTTAAACTTGAGAAGAGTTGAAACTATGAGACTGGAGAGCTGAGCAGAAGTTGCTCCAGGCAATATATGGAGCAGTGAATCTCCACCCTGGGGAGAGGGAGAAGCAAATGTGTTGAACACCTGGAAGTGGAATAAAAAAAAAAAATCTGGAGAATTTTACTCAGTTTTAGAATTTTTCTGTTATGCCACCCTGTCTCTCTGTCATGCAGATTTCTCTGTTCTTTGGCAACCATATGAAAAATAGAGCTGCAGCAGCCACTAATGCTAGGCTCCATGTCCTCTTCTTGAGGCAGGACATTCAGGCTATGAAGAGTTGTCCCAAGAAAATGTTCTCCCAAGAAAATGTCCATTTTGGTGGATCAGGAAGAGGAATGGATGCCTGGAGTGCAGCAGCTCCTGGAGGAGGCGCCTGCAGCAAGCAGGGTGGTGCCAGGCAGCAGGAAGATGCCAGGAGCTCTCATGGTGCTGGAGGGAAAGGGAGCCCTGCAGGATCTCCAAAGTGAGTTTTTGGAGCTTATCGAAAATGTAGTTTGTTATCCTCTGAATGAAGGAAGGGGCCAGGTTAGGACAGAGGCTAAGGAAATACCTACTTGGAGAAGGAATGAAGGAGCGAGGAAGAGACAAACTATTACCGAAAAATAAAGGTGACACATCGCAAAGATTTGTAAACTGCTGATAAAAACATGGTCAGAACAGCATGGCAGTCTTTGAACCTATGTAGATTGTTTCCTCTCTTCTGTACTGCAGTGAAATCACACACGGTCCAAAAAGCATCTCCTAATGACCAGGCACTGTTCCGTGGGGGTTTTGCAATATCTTTTACAAAAGTCTCCAGTTTATAAACTATTCAAACAAGGAATATATTGTTTGGCATAGATTCCCAGTTGTATATGGCATAGATAATTACAGCACTATAAAATTATTATTATTATAAAGACTATACACCAGATTCCCAGCTGGTGGAAATCAGCATAGCTTTTCCCATGTTACATGAATCAACTTTTAAATGAATTCTCTAAGTGGAACAAGTTACTACAAACATTTTGTCATCTTTAGCTATGCATGGATATTTGATTTTTTAGGTATATATTTTTTTCTTTTCATTTCAATTTTAGTACAGAATTGCAAACTCTGAACTTTACATGATCTTTGCATTCTCTATGGCACAAATATTGGTTGGGCACATTATTAATAGTTATATAGTTATATATAAAGCTTATATTATATATAAAATGCTCCAGGGAAATATCTATTTTAAACTCCTGGGACCAGTCCTGCAAACATAAATAATTTGATCAGACCCATTGATTTCAAAGGGGTTGTGTGTACATCTTCAGAAGTACTGATGTGAAAAAGCATTGTAGATTCTGTAATTTGTAGTTTCTCTTTCAGAACAACACTAAAAATATAGCAGATTCAGTGATGGATTAGGAAACAGTGCTGTCATATGATGGCCCAGAGGAGGGCCACAAAGGTGATCAGAGGGCTGGAGCACCTCTCCTGTGAAGACAGACTGAGAGAACTGGAGTTGTTCAGCCTGGAGAAAAGAAGGCCCCAGGGAGACCTTAGAGCGGCCTACAGGAAAGGGGGCCTACAGGAAAACCGGAGAGGAACTCTTTATCAGGGAGTGAAGTGATAGGACAAAAGGTAATGGGTTTAAACTAAAAAGAGGTAGGTTTAGGTTAGATATAAAAAAGAAATTCTTCACTATGAGGGTAGTGAGGCACTGGAACAGGTTCCCCAGAGAAGTTGTGGGTGCCCCATCCCTGGAAGTGTTCAGGGCCAGGCTGGATGGGGCTTTGGGCAGCCTGGTCTAGTGGAAGGTGTCCCTGCCCACGGCAGGGGGGTTAGAACTAGGTGGGCTTTAAGGTCCCTTCCAACCCAAATCATTCTATGATTCTATGATTCCATGATTCTATGACATGGGCCCGCAAATGTTAGGCTTCCGCAATTCTGTTGGAAAAGTCTCCCCAGATCCTCAGAAGACTTCCCATGTAATGTGGGCTTTCATGTTACATATGACCAGATCCCTGGCCATGTATAAAAAGTATACTGGGTACTTTTGTTTTCTTTTTTTTTTTTTTCTGTATTTTCATAATAACTCAGTGCTTTTATGTTCTTTTAATATCTTGAGCTATGAAGCCTCTAGAAAAGCTGCTATGGCTCACAAGGAGATACACTGTAGAGAGTGACTTTATATTGCATGGTCAGGGAGACTGATCAGAGTTGGTAATCATGACAAGATGTGGAGTGGCTCGGGTTCTGACTGACTCCATTATACCTCTCTGGGACAGCAGTGGCCCAAGTCAATACTGTATCTACCTAGCAGCAATCCAAGACCTTATTTGAAAATGAATTGTGATAGTTTATTACTTGCAAGCAGACGAACAGCTGTGAAAAAAGCAAGTAGAAACAAAAAGCAGTGTAGCATATTTGCTCTGATGTAAAAAAGCAAATCAACTAATTGACTTTTTAAGCACAATCTTCAAAATATGCAGAATTGTGTTTTAATGCCCTATGTCTATCATTCTTTCCTATATGTCTGACTGCAATCCAATTTAATTCAATCCATCTAATGCATTTCTAATGTGTTTTTCATCATAGAAGCTAGGCACCATTAGAAACTTATCTCTGTTCCTGCTTTACCTTGGTGGTGACATGTTTTCAAACCAGATGATATTCTGTGTCAGAAATATCAAGATTTCCCATAAGCTGAATTCAGTAACCCCCATGTACTTTTAGCTTCCCGACTCTTCTTACTGACTACATTTCAATATGTAGTCCCCAGTATCTGCTCATCACTCCTAATTACTTTTATTTTAGCCTATGTTCCTGATTTCTGGGCCAAGAAGTTTACAGAACTATGATGTGCTCTGATGATGCATTTAATCAGGGCTGAGTAATCAAACAGAAAGCTTTTCAGGGCAGGGTGGAATACAGGAGGAACCATATTGTCTGCCCAATTATTGTGTTTCCTGTTCCCAGCCCTGACAGAGTTCCTGCGGGGAGCAGAAGACCTGCCCGTAGCTTGATGGGAAGAGTTACTGAATAAGTAGAAGCCATGTGAAAAAGGGAGTGGTGGCAGAAAAACAATGTGGGATCAGTAAAGTACGAAAGATTTAAAGTATACACACTTTTCATCTCCTAAAGCCTTTGTCATCGGGGTGCAAAACTCTCTAGAAATATTTGTGGGTATGGGTGAGGGGCAGGGGAAACCTAGCCATTAATTCCTAAGAGGTGTTATCAGATACATCAGAGTTTGGCTGTAAATTTGACTACACTGCTGTGGTGCACAGAGAAATGAGTGAAGAAATATCTGATTAAAGTGTACATTGCTGCTGAGGCAACTGAATGTTGCCATAGCAATTGAGATGAAATGTGCAAAGAAGTGAGATAATTAAATCTAACCCCTTTAGTAGTTTTGATAGTCAATGCACTGCCAATAGGAAAAGTTATCTACAGTGTTAAAGATAAAACATATTCCTTGTGGAAGTACTCCTTGCTGGTATTTTGTTGATCTCTTTCTAAATACATTGCTTCAGGTAGCTAATTTGAATGTTCTCTTTAATAATCAAATACAGTTCTGACCTTGGTCTATAACAGCCTAGAACTTTTCCTGACTTCTTGTATCATGGGAACCGTCTACACAAAGTATCCAGAATGTTTTTATTCCCCCTTCTGTGTGCAGTACAGTAAAGCCATGTCAAAGCTTACAGTTCAATAATATCTAGAACGTGCTGCCCTCTTCAGGAGCTAGCGATTAAAAATATGTGATTTTGTTTATTGATTCTGAAACTGTAGTGAGCAAGCAGGAACGACAGAACTGAATAAGGTTTTTTGACATTTCTAATGCCACTGCCAGAGACACTGAAAGTAGTTGCAACATTAATAGACAAATCAGATTTGGAAAAAGCAAATCAAAAACTTGTTAGCATTTCTCAAACCAGATTTGAGAATTGGGTGGTCATACTCACATCCACTCAGGTTATTTATCTGAGCCAGTGAAAGCAAAAGCTAGGAGAAGCCTTGACTCACTTCTTCTACAATAATAATTCTCTTCTATACACAAGCAAATAACCTGTTATTAAAAATGATTTATGTCCAAAAAGAACTCATACATTAGCTGTCATACTAAACTTATTTTACTTTCAGCTGCTCTGCTCCTCTGAATCCATGTAAAGATTTAAGCCATGATTTAGCAGAACATTAAAGTGTATGCTTAACTTTAGACAAAAACATTGCTGCAAAGACTGCAGGGGAATATTTGTGCGAAAGTACCAAACAACTTATACATCAGTCTGGAGGCTTCCATACTTGGCTGATATGTAGGGGATAGGACCACAATTTTCAGTTCGTGTCTTACAACGTTGTAGCTCATGTTGTGGAATCTTAATAATTAAAGATTAGATCTAGAGGCAAAATCTAGCCTTCCGTGAATATAATTTCTTTTGAAGTCAGGCAGAACTTCTGTTCATTTATGAAATGGTGACATTTTATTGGTTTACAAATAGCTTTGACAAAAATAATTATGGCTTTGTGAAAGGGGGACTCACAAGCTGTGTGGAGGAAAGGCAAGTATTACTTTGCTGAAATGAATGGATTTTTTGTGTAACAGCCCTGAACAGGCGGTGGGTTAATGATTACCTGACCCAAACAGGGCACCTGCAAACTGGGAGGGTTGTAGAGCAAGGATCTCTGGGAAGGACACAGAGCCAAAGCTTTGTGGGAACTTGGCTCAACTGAGAGGGATCTTCAAAGGGCTTGTTTTAAGCTTACATGCAATACTGTTCCTTTGGCTGAGGGAGACTCTATTTTCCTGCATTTCATAAATGAAGAAAGGGAGATATTCTGTGCTACATCTCATACGAAGCACAGTAAAGAAGATATAGCCCGCAAAGAACGGAGCAAAAGTGGCTTTAAGCCTTCTCTGTGGATGCTGGGATTCAAGGCTGGATACAGGCCAATGAATCTCCGCGTAAATTAGAGCAGCCTGCGGGGACTCTTCTAATTTACATTAGCTTTATTCAGGCTCCCTATATCTTGTGCTGTGCTGCAACCTAGATTAGGCCTGAATTTCTGCAGCACTGAGCACTGTGGAAACTCCCTTTTTGCCCAAGGTAAACTCCTTGAACGGAAGTAACTGCTGTCCCGGGGAATTCTTCTCTAGCTGGACACTCCCTTACCTGTAAATAGAGATATTTCATCCAGCAGTACATGCAGTCATGGTGGGAGCCTAGAATCAATCTACCATTTAGTTCAGTTTGTAGTTTTCCTCTTTAAAGGTCATAGCCCTACCTAGATGGCAAATTTTTTTTTTCAAAGTAGTTTGTGACTGTATCTCTTGGTTAAAGTAACATTTTCTAAACATAATTTTAAATTGAATTCATCACTTCTCTTCCTTGCATGTTTACTTTAGGATTTAATTTTCTCAAAGAATGAAAATAGTTAAGAATTACAAGTGGGTTTTAAATTCCCTCCTTTGGTGTAAAACTCCTTATTTTACCTCTGAAAAACACGTACAAGGCAGATTCTGTACCTAACCCTGTCCGTTTCAGTGGGAGTAATGTTGAAAGATGATGTGTGAGAAATGATGGCAAAATTTAGCCTATTGTCCTGAAAACTTTTTATTCTTGAACTGTACAATTGGGACATATAGCACATGATGTTATAGAAAAGTCAAAATCTTGTGTAGCTACTGAGGGAAAGTGATCACTCTGCTCAGCCTTTAGTTGAAGGAGCTGGTGGCAGTGATTCATTTCCTTTTAAAGAAAGCAGAATAGCTGCTATGTGAGGTGTAAGACAGACTGAAAGGGATAATAGAATAGAAGGAAGAAAAGAGAGTTAACTAGTATCCTTTCTTTCATTTCCATGCCACAGTTAAAGCATGCTGAAGAGGTGTGTGGTGGACTTCGTACTCCAGCCTAATCATTACAAACGTATAGCCCACTAGCAATATTTTCCTAAAGCAAAATGTAGAGGTTGATTAATTATTTTAATAACAATGAAAATATTTTTAAAAATGTACAAAGTTCTTAATGAGTTAAGAAGAAAATCTTTAACATTTTGTTGAAAATGATCTTTTTATTATCTTAACCCTTTATGCACGTGCTTTACCCTGTTTTCTCCCACTCCATAGAAGAGTGACACACAGCCCAAGGGTTTATTTTCAAAAGTGCAATCACTAGTTGGATGCCAAGATCCTATGTCCATATTATATGAACACGGTACAGATAAATTCCAGCTGGCATGCTGTTCTAAATACAGATACGCACAATAGCCTGTGCTTTTTTTCTAATCCGGTACCTGCTACGTACATGTAATATGTATTCAAAACTGCATTAAACTATTGATCTATGATTTGAACATGTATTTTCATTTTTTTATGTTTTGATGCTGATGCATTGTTTGGCAGCTAGAATCCCTGCAGATGAGAGTATAATAACTAATAACATTTTCTTTGCTTTCTAGGGTCTTTATGGCAGAATGATGAATTCCATCTTTTCCAGAATGGTAAGCAGAAAGCTATTTCTGTTTCTGATAACAAAGAATATAAGGTAAATTATTTTAAGATTGCCAAATTGCTTGAGAAATAACTGTACTGTACAATTTCATAATTATATGGCTTATACAACTGAAAATATTTGAATATTCAAATCCTGTAAGCTACCTAGAAAAGATTTGCAGAACATTATACTAATTCTCCAAAAGAAAATAAGTCGGGATTTAGCATCTGTGTTAAAAATGCTACTGACCTCAGAATGCTCAACTTTTAATTTTTCTGCATAATTTCTTATAATGCATATATTCCCATACACCTAAAAACATTTTCATTCCATCAGTGGAGAATATAAATCTCTCTCTTCTTTAGGCTGCAAAAGGGTGAGTTCCATAATATGTGTTACTATCTGAATTGTATAAAATTGATCTTTATTTATATTTCACTAGGGCTTTGCTGAATCTGTGAATTAAAAATACGTATTTTCCAGACAGACATCACTTCTTCTGCATGCCATCATTTAAAAAAAAAAAAAAAAAAAAAAAGACTGTTTCATTTGTCACTCTTTGTGTGATGGCTGAAAAAGGCAATATTTATTTTACCCCTTGATCATAACATCTTTACAATCAAATAAAAAGAAAAATTCATCATACAGTACATGTAAAGGTCATCCTAAAATAACATGTCTGAGCAAACTATACTGAATCCTATGAGTATGTTGCTAAGGAGAAATGTTTTTCAACAGGTCTTGGGTATTCACTTTACAAAAAAAATTTCTTTCCCACTACATAAAAATGTAGTCTGAAATCAACATAAAGCCATCATGAAGTGAAACTACTGTTAAAAGGGAAAGAAATATTACTCAAAAAGTATCCCATTGGAGCACAAATTCTGACTTGAAATGTGACTGCTTCTTAATGTTACACTTGAAAGATCTTCCATCTAATCCCAAAAGGAACTCAAGACCTTTTAAAAAAAGAGATTATTCACAAACCTTAATGCATAAGAGCATAAAAACAATGATAAATTCAAAATATGTGGGACGGATTTTTTGTTGTCTTTGATACAAACCATATCAAAGTTGCCAGCGTTCAAGAAAACCAATAGCAAAACACAAGTTTTATGATAAACATTAAGAATGATGACGAGATTTCCAGTGAACAAGGCAGGTTAGTTGTTCTTTGAAACTTTTTTTATAGGAAAGTAAAACCTGCAGGTGAAGCTGTTTTGAAACATTTGTTTTTGACCTATAGATCTAGCCCTCTGATAACAACAATGAGGTCTGCTTTGGCAAAGTCTGTGATGTATTTTTACCTGCCTGCTAACTGTGGGTGTTTCACAAGGATCAGGGCTGAGGATCCTTTTGGGGCGTATCTATGATTAAAAAGAAGGAAAAGTCATGTTGAACTAAGGGGGGGGGACACAGTTGTAAACAGGCATGAGAACTACATTTAACCTCCTTCATCCACAAACATAAAAATGTTCAAGAAGAACTCAAGAGTCATTTTTAATCAAAAAGATTAACTGTGTGACAGTTAAGTATGTTTGGGATTAAACCATCAAAGGGTCTGTCTCTTTTGTGTATGTTTGCCTATTAGCAGTAGGTACTTGGCACAAGGATGTATGTAGGCTGCAGCCACAGAGGCTTGCACTGCATACACCCTTTTCTGCAATGTTCATTAGGCAATAATATTGTCAAAGGTAAGTGTTTACCAGCAGCTTTAGTCTACTTAAAACCATTTTAGCCTGAGGCTGATCTTGTGAAGAAGGCTTGGGGGAAGGGCAGAAAAGAGGCACAACATTTCATTTTTCATGAAAACAAATGTATTCAGCCAGTATCCTGATTTGAGGTAATTTATAACTCGAAATTTGCATGCTAAGTGAAATTGTAATTATTTTTATTTTGAGGCCAACCGTGTGATTTACACTATAAGTGAAGGCAACAGGACAAAGGCTTGGACCTTAAGGGTTACTACAACAAAGATAGTAATAGATTATTTTGGGGAGAATTAATTTTTATATGTATAACCACATACACTTCAATGAGTTTTCCCTGACTTGTTTGGAATACAGCATTACTCTGCTGATTATGGATTTCCCTTATGTAAATATTAATTCAAATATAAATATATTTTCAAGTTGAGTGTCTTTTGTTTAAGGAATAGGAAACTGAGCTTCCTGATATTACTCCCTTTCAACGTTGCAAGTTTTTTTTTAATCCTGAAAACAAGATAAATGTCTCAGAAGAAAACAAATTATTTCATATAGTTAATATCAGTTTAAGAAAAAGAACACTTTACTTCTCATTCCTTACCCTAGCTGTGTTTAATGAATAAAGATTAAATGCACATTACTTTGAACAGTCACGACATGTAGATTTTAATCCATAAATGGACTTCTCTCTATATGTTACAAAATGATATGTTACCTCAAGTTATTCCTAAATACATAACATTTAGCGGTAGCATTTAATTAAATATATAGCCATTTTGTCATGAATTTTTAATTCCACAACTGCTTTTGATACATGGAAAATCGTGTCTTAGGTAAACTGAGAATATAAAAGAACTACTAACATACGTAGAAGACCACCGCAGCTAAAAACTGGAGACAAAAAATAGTTCTCACTTTCCTCTCAATTAAAACTCTGTGCAATTATTCTTTTAGATTATAGATCTCTTTTGGGATTCTGGTTACACAGAACTTTTTGGTTCATTTCACAGGAATAATATTCATCTTAATTAGCAAAAACAATTGATGGGCTTTTCTCTTTTTTACAAGAGGGAGTTCACTCAGTGTACTGATTACGAGTAGTAGATTATCCTGATAAATGAAAAGTTCTTGTCTTTCTGAACAGCAGCTGAATATGTTATCTGTCTTCAGCCTTGTAGCTTCTTTGTTAGACATCACCTTGTTGAGACAGAATGACTTACTTGGTAAGTGGTTGACCCGATTTTTTGTCTGGCACCCTAACACTGCTGGGCAGTATGCCAAGCTGGATCTGTAGCTATTTATGACTGCATTCAAGGTTCAACTATGCAAATCACAACTATTAGCCAAAAAAGCATAGCAGATTTGTTTTTTAAATATTTCCATAGCTCACAAGGTCAAAGCATTTGTTTTCACAATTTTAAAATATAGTTTTGTAAGTAATGATCTGTAATGTTTGAAGAGATTGTCACCTTTTAACATTTTATTTAGACTGAATTAGACAGAACATAAACATTTTTCCTCATGTGCTACAAAATAATTGTACAGAGCACAGGAAGAAGAGACATGAGCTGAAGTGAACAAATGTATATCATTTTATCTGTCTTGTGAATAGCTTAGCTGCACTGTACAGAATTACAATAAAATAAAAGGAAGCTGAATTATGACAAAAAGTCTTTGGAGAATGGAGTCTTCCTCCGAAAGCCCGCTCCGATGAGGCTGGCTGCAGGAAGCCGTAGCCCAAAGGTCCACCCCGCCTGCAGCTTGGGCAGCTCCACGTTGCCTGCACGTCTGCTCTTAGTGTGAAATCAGACCTGAATCCCAACCGGCTCCCTGGCCAGTTGGTCTGTATGTAAGCACAAACATTCATGCTTCTGTTATTTCCCACACTTAAATCCACCCACTGTCTTTTTGGCGGATTGTAGTTCCAGCCAGATGCAGGGTGCAAAGGCCCAGCAGACCTGTTCTTGCACCGTGCGGTGAACTGTGGCAGTCTGCTGGGGCTTTGACCTTCGGTAGCTTGGGAGACTTCGGTTTGGTTCAACGTTAGTTCCTCACGCCCCTGGTCCCGTGAGATTTGAGTAACACTGAGAGGTAGTGCTACAGAAGTTCCTTGGGTTGGGTGTGCCATGCATTCTGTGTCTGCGTGTTGGCTGGTGTCAGGCCTCATTTGGATCCTTTGATGATCACATGTAGAGGCTGTCCTGGTCGCTATCATGCTGCTGGTTAGATGTTGATTTGTCAGTTCTTCAAAGTAAAAGGGAAAACATTTATAAAACTAGCAACCATATGTAGCAGCCATGTAGTAAGAGCAGTGTCTACAGAAAATCTAAATGTTATTTAAACATATTTACACATATAAAATGACTATTCATAAGCAGAACTTGAAAAGTGGTTGTGCATACAACACATCAATAGACAGATTTAGAAAAGACATATATCCCTACCATATCCTCATTTCCTGACAAACTTAACGAAAGTATTAATAAACCTTATGCATGTATCGACAAGCTTATCTATAAAAGAGACAAAATTAAAAAAATCATAATTCTATTAGCCCTACACTCAAAGCTTCTGAGACAATATAATATAAATAGGCAATAGCTAAAATACAATATGCAGTATGTGATATATTGAGAAGTGTATAATTACAATGTATAATAGACTATATAGTAGTCAATATAGTAAATAGCAACATTTCCTCTTAGAGAAAGGGGAAGTAGATTTAGATATGAACAGTGCATGGTGTGTTTTCTAATACAGATTTTGAGCACACTTTGGATTAGGTCTGTATTTTGTGACAGAATCTGAGAGGGGAGCACATGTTTCTTCACCAGGTGAGCACCCTTCACATAACACCGATTATCTGCTTAATTTACTGACTGCAACATAAAATAATTAACAAGGCTGAGCCTCTAGTGCAGAGTATTTCTTTGTCTGAAATAAAGGATTAACCTTAAAAAAAAATAAAATGAAACAGTTATCCATGCTCAGAGTTGTAAGGAAAAAAGCGTTTCAGATTCTGTTGGCTAAGAAAAACAGTCTGAGTGTTGAGTAACTGTGGCTAAGTGTAGTTTTCATTTGTGAGATAATTTTTATTCATCATCTGAGTTTTGTGGGTTTAAGTAAAATAGTGTGTTTCAGCAGAAGTGAAAGAATTATGGGAGACGTTATGTGAATGTTTGAGTGCACAATAAAGCCAATTAAGATAAACTAATCGGTCAAAGTCTGATTTCTCTGTTTTAGTTACCATCCACTCAGAGCAGAAGGACTCATTGATCTTAGTGGGGTTTCTTCCCTTAAGAACTACAGGACAGAGACTGTAGGACTTTGCTGAATCATCCATAACAATATTTCTCCATACTTCTCCTAACAGGGCATGAAAGAGACTGTCAACAAAGTAGAGAAAATATATTAAAGTGGGAAAAAAAAAAATAGGTTAAATTGGGAATATGGAGATTTTCCATCAAATTCATAGGGTTTGCACAAAGAAGTAGAGTATGAGCCTTATTCATACAATGCAAAGCCCCGGAATTTATTCATGGTTAAATTTCCATGCTTTGGCCAATCCTTTTTTAAAGAGTCCCTTCTCCAAACAAAGGCACAGAGCACTGTGTTACAGTAAACACCAGCAACGCTGTCCACAGTCAAATCTAAATAATACTTAAGAAACTAAATCCAAAACATTAGCAATAAAAATACTTAGCATGTATTTCTTTCCTGGGAGCCTACATGGAAATTGAATTCCACTGAGCTGCACTTACATGGCACAGAATTCAATTAAAATAAAATCTGCCTGGATTCCATGCTGTGAAAAGCCCTTGCAAATTTATTTTAGGGACTTCGGGTGTGGAGCCTGGACATAGTTTTATTTTATTTTTAATGGAATCAGTCTTAATGTCTAAGGTTATTCTTTACTTGCCTCTGCTGCACAGTTTTCACATATAAGCCAACTGAGGACAACTCGTTATTAAAGAAGTCAGCAGGTGTCCTGTGCTCTGAAACATATTAAATAAAGAACTCAACGGGATCATGTTGACTGTAAGCTCCACAAAGGAATTAAATAATGAAGACAGAAGCTCTTCAACAATGACCATTTATGCATAAGTAAAAATGTCTTGTCGGAAGATGGAAAGTTCTCTTACAAATTTTTACTGGAATCTCTATTGTGGTATTTTCTGAAAACATGTGGTCTATAGATTTTAGAGACTTAAACTTTCTGACCTGAGCCTTATGCAATAAAATGATCAGAATGGCAGGAACTGAGGAGCCAAAATCTGCCCTCCTCTATGCAGCTTCATTGCTCAACAAAACAGCCATTGCAAAATGGCCTCATTATCACTCTGAAGTTTGTTGAATTGTCTTACCCATGTCAATATTAATATAGAGTAGCTGTGGGAAATACAAAGAAAAGAGTAGAAAAGGGCCCATTGTATCTTTAGTTAATATTTTCCTAATGTATGAAGCCCTCCAGCCATGGTAACATTTAAAATACAGTCCCCCTTGAGATTTAAAGGATATTGGGATAAGGTAATTTTAAATCACATTAGAAAGATTCAAAAACAATATAAATACAGTTTTGAACTTCCCATTGATTCTGAGTTGCCAAATAATTGCACCAGACAAATGTCTTTAGAGTGGGCCTTAATACAAGGAATCACAAAATGTATTGGATTTTCACTTATTAAAAAATGTTGTCATGCAGTAATTGTTTGAAGAAAATTGACAATTAAGAAATGTAACTAAATCCCTTTTTGAACAAAAATAAAACTTGATTCAATTCTCTGGAAAAAAAAAAATGTCAACTTCAATAGAGGTAGGTCTGAGCATCTCAGACTCGATTGGAAAATAAATTATGCTAAGTGCATCCAGACTTACCCAGCATCTTTAAGAAAGAGAGTGTTCATAATGAACCAAAGTCTTCCGACAGCTTAATATGACTTTGAAATAACTAATATGAAAAAAAAAAAAAATACTACAAAACCTTTGTTGACCAGGTGTTTTCCCTTTTTATCAATACAGTATATTCCTATAATGACCATCCCATGCTCTGTCATTAAAATTTGAGCTTTCATTTCAGGCACTCTGCCTCAGACATGTGGAATTCTCATCTGCAGTTTTTACCTTCCCTCCCAAATTAATCACACAGGGCTCCAGGAGCGACAGCTTGCTGCAAACATAACTCCACACTCTGGGAAGCAGCGACTTAGTATGAATTTACAATTAAAAACTCCTTCTCCAAAACCCACCATCAATTTCAATACAAGACATAAGATGACACATTGCCTTATATCTACGACTTATATTGTTGATGAGATTTAACAGGCATAAGTATTTGTAGGACTGAGAATATGGTCTTGGTTCAGCAAAAGTTTGCTCACCTAAGCCTGTGTGTTTGCATAAGTGGGGCCTCAGCTTTTGCTGTGTTACAAATGAAAAGGAAGTATGAGGTTCCGAAGTCCTGATGCCATTCATTCCCACCAAAAAAAAATTCCATATGCATATTCATTTTTTCAAGAAGGAAACAAACAACTCGCTAATATTAATTCTTCCCTAGGCATAAGATAAACTTTACTTGAATTAGTTACTGTTTTCCAATCTCTTGTTGTCAGCCTAATGCCTCTTGTATGGGTAATTATGTGTTTAATAGAAATATTTCTGAGAAAGTTCAGATGAAACTGCAGAACTAGTCCAGTTGTATGCACTTCAGCCTCAATATATGATGGAAATTTTTTCTCCGACCATTTTTTCAAACCTTCATATTTCCATTGGCAGATCCCCCAGCACAGCGATCCTCATCTTTTCTCAAAATGAAATATGTTCACATCAGCCTGCATGGGTCAAAAATTCTACCAGTGCTGCATCACACTGACCCACAGCCCAGTGCAAAATACGTGTAACGGACCATATGCTATACGTATCAAGGGCTGCACGGGTAAAAGTGAAAGCATAATTTGGAGCAATATATAGACTGAGTTATGCTTGTGGCTTAGGCTATATGACTGTCTAAGGCTATAATCCCAAGTCAAAGAAGACGGTAGGGAATTTACTCTTGGAGATCTCTTGAGTGAAGCACAAATGGCAATCTCTAAGTGCACTGGAAGAGTGAGTGACCAAATAAATTGAATGTATTCAATCACTTTTAAGACATCTCATCCGTGTGTAGCATTTTGATCCTGTGCTTCAGTAAATGTATGATTAAATTTTTATTAAAAGGTAATGCTCCTGTTTTAATGATGGTTAATTATATATAATTAAAATGAAAGGATTAATAATATTAAACATTTCATCAGAGGTAAAGATAAATATAAATACATATATTGTAGTATGATTACATATGAATATATAATATTGAGCATATATTATCATCAATGCATTATGTAAAATAGTAAATTAATAATATAATTCATAAAATAAAATTATATTGTGGGTATTATATAAATCAAAGGCCTGGTTCAGCACTTCTGTGTTCATAAAAACTATTTGATTTTTTTGGGTGCAATATGCAAGGAATAGTTGTTGAGGTAGCATAAAAATAATTATAAAAATGCCCTTATGAAAAAGATGCTTACACTTTAGTGCTACATCAACTTCCCATGTGAAAAGTGAATTACAATGGTAAATGATGTGCATTTTGGCCTCAAAAGAAATCCCTTCTGGAGTCATGGATTAGAACTTGGAAATGCCTCATTTCCAGCTGCCCCTGAAGCCATGCATCTTTATAGGCCTAACTTCTACTGATTTTCAGAATCTTTGTATCATGCCTTAAATATTCATACACAAGATATTTCTCTTGCATGCCATTTGCTTATATCTTACATATCGAATCTTATTTTGCCTCTTTTTAATAAAATTCTGTATTTAGTGAAGCAACCCCACAACTTGATTTCTTCTCATAGATACACTATGTTCTAAGCTATAACTCATTCCAGTTGTCTTTTCTGCCATTATTTGCAGAAAATCTGTATCTCCAGATCTAAATTGCAATGAATCCACTGAACCTTTGTCCTGTAAAATTTTGTGTATTAACATAGTTTAATAAGGTGAGAAATGCATTAGCTTTTTAAATAAATCTTTAAATTGTGTAGTTTTAAATCAGAGAGATGTTTTGATCTCTGCAAACTATAAGGAACTAGTATTTGTCTAACAGGACCTTAAGACCCTTTGAAGAATTTTAAGGATTTTTATGAACATCTGCATGCATTCTTTAGTTAGATTTTGGCATAGTTTCAGTGTAAATCCAGTACAACTCAATCAGTTTACTTTATAATTAAAAACAAGGAAATAGTAACAAAAATACATAATATATGGTACTCGTGTTTATAATAGAAACATCCATAAAGAAAGAAACATGTTCTAACTCTTCTCATTACCCCAAAGGGAATTGCATCTTTAATCACACAAAGCACAACGGCTTTCTAATTTTGTTTAAAGTGTTTCAGTACTTACAAAAACCAGATCAGGTTATTGTAAATCTAGAGCAAATTAGAATCATTGGCCTCTGCTCAGCTGTATTCAGGAATACTATGTAAATCATAAATTTAATGGCATACTAAGACACACATCTGTTTCTATTTTGTAGAAGTTAATAATCTAACTTCAGAGTATTTAAACATTACTTTCATTAACTAGAAAATTGTGAAAAATAGGGACTGCTATAAGTCACAATGTGTTGCTGCATTATGCTAAGGAAAATATAAAAATTGCAGACCCGTACAGTAAAGACTAATTTTCTGAGAGATATGTGCCATTGTCTGTTCCATGACCTTGCATCTCCTCTGTTTAGTTAGAAAAACATCACTTATACTAACAGAGCTGCATTGCTAAGTAGAATCTGCACCTGCACATAGTAGATTTTAATATATATTTTTAGTAGCAAATGTCTTTCACAACACGGAATAGATGATGCCTACGTTCCCTAAGCCTATATAATGACCCAATGACTTTTCTTATATTTAGCATGCTAATAATCCAAGTAAATAATATGCAGATCAATATGGATATTGCAACTGATTTCAAGTACACTTTCGTCACTAAAACTGATAAAAAATTTCTGCTCCATTGATCATTTTTCCAGTATATATTTGTTTTTATAAAACTTACTTTGTGGTCTAGGATGTACAATATCTTATAAATTGCTTCATACTATTGTTGTTATTGAAAAGTTTAGTTTATTTACAGATTAATACACAATCTTATACTGTATCATAAATAGTCATGCACAATGTATATAATTTGCAAAGAACCAATTGTGTGTATTTCGTTGGAGAAATGCATCACTCTTGTCAACTTTCAGCCTTAAAGACACTATTTTTCGCAAAGGAAACAAGTGAATTAAAAAACATGTACTAATCTTTTTGAAAATGTATTTGAATTCAGTTCCAAGGCAGAACAGAGTTGGCCTGCTAGCTTTAGGACTGTAATAAAAGATCTAATTGGTAAGGTTTACTATGATAATGGATTGTAAGGTGATAAATTTTGACCAATAAATTCCTTGGAAACTCAAACTTGATTGCATAAGTGGTAAAGTCAAAATATGCAGAATACTAAAGTAAATCTTTATTCATAAAAATTACAATGTCAAAAATGTAATTTCTAATAATCTGTTTATTTAAGGACAATCTTTGGGAAGTCAGATGTCATTTATGTGCTGTTTTGCTTGTGCTAAAATTACCTGCGGTAGTAGATACTTTGCATTAAAGCTTAGCGTGCATAAAGTTGAATGGGATTTATGTAAATAGCTGTATGAATATGTATCTCACCTTTTACCAGTGCTAATTTCAATGAGCTCTATTTGAGAGGGAATTATATTAATATATACAACTGATAGCAAATTTGCACATTCATTTTACTATCAATAAAAATTCTAAAGAAAGCAAATTAAACCAATGCATCCATAATAGAGAGGGGACAGGAAGAGAAAACACAAAGGCAAAACTGGGCACCTAAATGGTACAATGCAAATTTGTGGTTTATTCTTCAGTAAGAGTCAGTGGTTGCATATGCAGGAAATTCTCCCTGTCCTGTGTAAATGCATACAGAGTTCTCACTTTGCATTTCAAGCATGCAATAAAAGCTTAAGTGTGTTGTCTTGCTGATATATTAAATGCAGTACTATGAATTACCTGATATAATACAAAATATCATATTTTGGTTCTGATTATTCAACAGACAGCAGCCAGTGCTCATAGTAGGATGAGGAATAGCATCTTAATTAATTATTGAATATATTTTCATATTTCTAATTAGCAGTAGCACTAAACAGTGAATCAATGTTCCTCACAACAGGAACATGGTAGTAATATCATTCTTTGACTGCAGTGTTTTTAGAAAGGCGTAACCATACCTTCAATCAGATTCAAATACTATTTGTCAAAAACATTGAGGTCTGTCAGAAGTAAATGATCATTTAATTAGAGAAAAAAGGTGGAATATCTTTGATCCCTATATTTTAGTGATATTAATTCCCATGTGCTGCAGGTGTTTGTAATGTATAACAAATCATTACTGAAACAGAGGCTTTTATAGGCAGTTTCAGTGAAGGAAAATGACTGTTCTTACAGCTGCCAGAGTTACACCTGGCAATGTAACGCAAGCGTGACAAAATGTGAACTAGAAGATGTAAGCCTGGAAACAAATCTGGGTCTCCCTCTCTGTTCCCTGCCCATGCCAGCCAAGATGGATTGCAAAGCAATACTGATGTACAGAGTGGATGGGGAGGGGGAGAGACCGAATTTGCTGCTGTTCCTTCGCTCCCTGACCAGTGATCCATGATGCATCTCTGGTATCTGCTCCAGAGGGAGCCAATCACATAACTGTCAGCATTTCAATGGCAATCAGTACCAAGAGGAAAAAAATATATTCTTACAAAAAAAAATAAGGGACCAAGTCCTTGGCTTAAACCACAAAACAAAATCAAAGCAAGTATAACCAATCAGCTTACGGCTATGAGTACTTCCAGAATGGCATGGAAAACTGAGAAGCAGAACCAGATGACATGTTCATAGAGCATCACGTTGCCTTGATTAAAACTACCAACTGAACAGTTTAAATAAAATCCAACAAGAACATCAACAACAACAAAAAAAAGCAAAACCAAAAACAAACAAACAAACAAAAAGCCCACGTGTGCTTACAAAATAAAACCTGGTGGCATACTGGAAAAACAGTAAATGTGAACTAGAATATATAAGTTTGGAAGCAAATATGGCTTTCAAGCCTTGCGTTTTGATAAGGGACTTCGAAAGTTGCAATCATGACATGAGGAAGACCCAGTGGGAGGTTCTTTTCTTTTCATGATTGATCCTGAACACCCTGTTCTTTCATGTTCATAACCTTTTACCATATCTCTAAACTTGATTATTGTGATTATGGACCAGATTTTCATTAGGTGTGATATAGAATTCCAACAACTACATTCTCAAGGAGAAACATGGAAGGAATTTAAGCCCTTAAGTTTAAGAAATCCTGTGCTTGAATGCTTCCTACCTGGGGAGGACATCCCCGTTCAGTAGGCACTTCCATGACTTTTTACTACTTATTCCTGCAGCTCTAGTGCTTATCATGCCTACTGCTTCAGTCAGGACAAACCAGGCTAAGGAGCTCTGTGTCTACATCATTGCTAAGACTGTCTGTAAAACAAAACTGAGCAGCTAAAGGTGATCATCACGCTCGAAGAGCACCTGGCACACACCAATACGGTTATCCTGTCACTAAACTCATCAGTACTCACCACTTTCTTTTAAATGTGTAGCTTTATTCTACAACCAGGGGTTGGAGACTTGTCCAGTGTGTGAAACAGGTTCAGTTCTCTCCTCTGCCTGAAGGTACTCAAATGCATCTCTCTCTCCAGCTAAAGAGTTCTCTAACCCACAGCTTGATCGCAGGCGGAGATATTCTCCACTTCTCCTGTTAAAGTTGTGCACCAAGCAGAAAACAATTCAGGATTCACTGGGCCAGAATGCGAGAGCACCAGAGGGAACATGACAGTAGCTTAATGATCTGGGCAGTCAGTTGGAATGGGGAGGCCTGAGCTCTGGTTGGTGGTCCAAGAATTTGATGTATTTTATCCCATAACTTCTCAAGAAAGTAAATTTAACCTTACCTTAAACATAGGCATCTAAATTCTTACGGGTTTATAGAGCTGTGCAGATAAACATGAATATCTCTACAAATCTTGGCCTATGCTGTCAATAACATGGATTTTAATAATACCTGGGTTGTTTATATTAGGTTATTGGGTAAGAACAGAAAAGCCTTCATGGATTCATAATTGCAAATATAATGGTTTGCCTTTGAATTCTCCATGCTTTGTTGATCTTTCTTGCATCACCTTTCATTTTGTGACACACATCAACAGAAGAGAGTGTCCAGCTACGCTAGGTAATATTACAGTTAATAGCACTCTGTAATGGATGTAAGCTTTAGATCCACAGCTGGAGTTTGATAAAGGAAATCATGAGAGGTAGAGGGGTTTGGCATAGACAGTCAGTTCTTCTCCCATTCAGTTTCAAATCTTCCTCCTCTGTTATATCAAGCAGTAGGGTAATGAGGTGAAGAGAGGTGGTGAGCATTCACAGTGATCTTCACACATACCCGTCTGAGATATGGGGCACTCCTCTGGCTGCAAATCAGTGACCGAAAGAGATACAGAGATTTAGGAAAGACATGTCAAATTGTATGCAAGGGGAAGGAGGAGAAGGAGCCAGGCAAAATTACACTTATTTTAAATACAAAAATCCATTTAATTTCTTACTATTCTCTTGAGCCTTGCTTCTTTCCTTAAAAAATGTTATTTGCTGCCCAAATGCAGAAATAATGCCTAGGCAGATATAGCAGTTGGAGAAAAGGGAACCTGGAAATGTGCAAGAGTATTTGGAGAATTGGGATCTCATGACATATCTCTTTCCTCAAAAGCTCAGCACTGTAGTTCCTTTTCTGGTATCATTGTTTCAGCTTCTGTACTGAGCTTTTCAGATGAAAACAGGAAATTGTGCTAATCTCTTTCTAAAAGTGTTCTGCTACATGACTCCTAATCTTGAAAACTCTTTGGCCTTTATAAATGCCTGTAGAATTAAACTGTAAACTCTTCTCCACCAGCACACACCCATAAATACCCAAAGCCATTCCTTCAGTAAGGATTGTACTTCTTCAATAACACAAAGCTTCATCGCTCCCCTACATTTACTTTTCAGAGAGTAGAGAGACAACTGCAATGAACATAAAAACATGCATCCAAATTCACTGTTAAAAATCTTATTGATGTGTTCTTATTTCTAAATGTGATACAAAAGTCCTGTTTCAGAATACCTAGTTAGTATGGAATACACGTGCTTTTGTTTCTTAGCTGCATTTTCTCTGAACAAGGTTGTTTCTAATATTACTTAATTAAACAAAATTAAATTAATTTCTGTCTAAGAAACAAGAAACAACAGCTTTGTTGAATAAAACAATCTTCATTTTCTTGAAGCTATTTAAATTAAAAACATGAGTTTCTACAGTTGGAAAAAAACCATCCATGGTTAAGATGTTTGAAGCCCATCAATCTCTTTAACCACACAGCTAATGTGTTCCTTCTGTTTTCTTTGAATGAAATCACCATGAGTGGTTAGATGTTGATTTAACATAAAGCAAATGGAAATGGGTGTTTCCTTAGTCATGTGTAGAATTTATTTTTAAAAACAATTAGCAAGTGTTATGAGTAAGTCAATGATTTTGTCATTTTTTAGATAATGATATAGATTATAAGTCATTAAAATTGATTACTGAAGTAAACTATGTATAATGCAAATTCATACTACATTTATTTGTTAGGAACAGCTGCAGAATTCTCTTACTTTATTGATGAGTTTAATTTTTTTTCCCAAGTGACACTTAAATCAATTACTTAGTTTAAAAGACTGGTAATTGTAAAGATATATTTCCAAAGTTTTAAGACAATACATTAGATATTTCCTATTATGTTTTATATCATTTGCACTCTGTTTATACAAATTTGTCTGCAAAATTAATTATTTTTTTTCCTAAACGAAACAAGCAAAATTTTACTTTTTTCAGTTTTGAGTTGAAATGGTACGATCATACAATAGTTTGTTACTTTTCCATGTGCCAAATTAAACCATGTCTTTACATTACATCAATTTTAGCTGATGCTACTGTACTACACATGTACAACCTCTCCGTCAGTCTTTGCTAACGTTACATCTAATTACATGTTCATTGATATGTTATTCACAGGAGTACATACAGATAGGAGGAAATGTCAGTTGCTAGTATTTAAAGTTCAGTCATTTCATAAAACTCCAGTAATTTAAAAATAGGTTGCATAAAATCTGTGTAAACCATTTCTCATGGGACAACTGACTCTCAAGGTAATACAAAAAATTATTTATCAAGATATTCAAATATTTTAAATTCATCTTTTTAAGAATAGGCAGACGTAAGCTGCAGTTCTATGAAAAAAAAAAACAATCTCTAGTGGAGTCAACAGTATCATATTTATAGACATCATAATTTGGCTATTTTTTGCCACAAGTTAAACCATCTTTCTCAGATGCACCTTCTCCAAGTACACAGTTGACAGTTAAATCTCTTCCAGTTGTTAGTGTCCTACAGATAGTCCCTAGAAATGCTAACTGACACATAGTCCTTCTGCTTATTTCAAAAATTACTATGAATTTGCTTTTAGTTTTTCAAGGACATGATCCAGCAGGTTCACCAAAGTAATTTGAGAGCAATACACACATACAATATATAGCTTAACCTGGAACACTGCAAAATGTAATGTTAGTGAGAGGGGTAGATAAAAATGCCATTGAATGATTTTGCTAGGAGTATAACATTTCTTGTAGTGTTTTCAAGCTAGATATTTTGTGATGTTGCAGCAAAGCAAGATTTTAAGGAAAACCTACTTGTCTGTATTTACTTGTGGAGTCCATATGGAATGAGGTACATATTTTATAGAGATACAGAAAAAAACAACTAATAGGCAGTTTTGATAGTGAGAAGAGACTTGATTTGTTATAATTCCTCTTTGTATCTTAATATTCAAGTCTGGCAATAATTGTGGCTAAGTAAGAAATAAAGGATCAGATTCAAGTATGGGAGGGGTATGTGTGTATACAATTTTCCTGTTTTAAAGAAGCAGATGCTGATTCATATGGAGTAAAATTAATTGCTTGAATAATATTATTTTATTTGACAAAAGGATATACACTTCTGCCAGGTATTCTTATATCCTAGTCTGGATTTAATGAGAATTCATGGAAGCATGTGTTTTCGAAACAAATGCTGGAAGGTCTCTTTACCAATTGTCTTCACCATTTTTACCAATTGTTTAAAACTCACTTTTACAACTTTGAGTTGTTAAACTCCATTTCTGCATGTAGAAATAAATATGATTCTAGAAGTTTTTGATGAAAAGGGGGGAAAATAAACTTCAGTCCTGCAGTTGAATCCATGTAGGTGAATCCATTTCAACTACAGCAAGGCCCAGTTCTGCAGTTATTTTCAACTTTTTTTGGGGGGTAAAAAATCCTACAGAAATCAGTAGACTTTTTTTTTTTTTTCCTCCAAACGGAAGAATTCTTCTTTCTCACCTTCTCTCCAAGGAAAACTGCCAACCCCACCTAATTCTTGTTGTGTTCTTGGCTGTTTTGTGGCTAAGTCCTGCTCTCATCAACTAAGCAAAAGGCTGTTAGCTCAGGGCAACCACTGCTTATCTGTAATTACTCTTATTTGACCAAAAGTAGGATGTCTTAATGATATGGATTAAAACTATGGTAAAATGATAGCCTATCAATATGTATATCCTTACATTTCTATGACTCCCTTTTTAAGAATGTCTCTGTAACAGATGCACCCAATCCTCTCAGTGAAAATGTTTCTAATAAAATACATGAAAATGACTTTATGATTGAATTCGAATTAGAAATGTATAAGGTGTTATTTAGGGTTCTATAAAGATAACTATATGGATATTTTCAGCAAGAAAGGGCAAACAGCTATTCTGGGGATGTACAAAGGACTTAAAAATGTGGGAAAAAATAGAAAACCTCTTTTGCTGCATTTTGCACTCACTGTAACCCATACATTTTACTTTTAACTATACATAGTAGGTATAAAACTATCACATAGACGCATGATCTTCTGTCCTCCCATGCTGACCTTGGTTTCAAGGCAGCTTGCAGATTTAACCCAGCTGAAACTGGCCCCAGGAAGATGCTGTCACTACAAGTGAACGCCTCCTTTGGTCCTAAATGCCTGAGACTGCTCCTCCGCTGCCCAGCAGGTGCTGTGGGTGGAGAAGGCCAGCCTGGCTGTGGCATGCCCGTGTGTCAGTGACTTTAGGTACCAATCCCTGGGATTATTGCTAGCACTGCTGAAAATTTGCTGTAGTTTTGAAGAGCCCTGGGCCAGCTCTATGATTCTTACTACCTCACGTAGCAAGGTCTTAATGATCCGGTTTCCTTTTAAATATGTCATGTTTCTCTTAATACACGTTAAAATTTTCTCAACGGGAACACTAATTGCATAGGTATGCAACGGAGTCAAAATGATTAAGTTAAAAAATAAACCTTTACCATTGACAAAGGTAACGACCCTGATTTCCTGGTGTGGCGTGGGCGTTTTAAGCTGAATTGTCAATATGCTTTGGACCTGAGAGTTTAACAAGCCCTGAGTGGTCCTGCCTTGTGCCAGCGATTCTGTGGGCAGATGCAATTGAGAGGGTTTTTATTTCACTGCTGCAGCTAGAAAAGGGAGAGGATGGTTAAAAAAAAAAAAAGTGGTGGGGTCATCAGGGCAGGTTTGTGCTTCTTTGATTTTCGGCTGTGCCTCTGTTTCCCCCTCCGGCCACCGGCCCCTTGCACTCGCCTAGGGCAGCCCTCGCCGGCACTGACCGGCGGGAAGCGCGCACGGCCGCTCCCCGCGCTCCCCAGTGTCCCCCCGTGTCCCCGGCCACGCCACGCTCCTCGCCGGGACAAGCCCAGCACTTGATGTGCCCAGCTGCTTCTCCCTGACCTTGGGAGCTGGAAATCGTGCGTTGCACATCCCGAAGGGCCGGAGCGGATGCTCAGTATTTTGCATCAATCCAGAGGGGAAAACAAGACAGCAACAATCCCAAACCCTCCTTTCTAGGACGGGATTTTGGGAAGGAATGCAACGGCGCTACCAGTCCGCATTCTGCATCTGAGCAGAGGAATGAGTCAACTCCGTCTCCTTTGCATCGCTTCCAAGCGGTGCTTGCCCTGCCCTGACACGCTTTCCCTAACGCATCGCCTTGCCGCGGATCGCCGGCCCTGGCGGCGGCTGCGGGAGGCGAGCGGCGCGGAGCGGCTCCCGGCCGGCACCAGCGGGCGGCTCCAGCGCCGGCCGCTGAAGGAAGCGGCCCTCGGG
>VXAA01004784.1:652-14335 GCA_013399115.1 Anseranas semipalmata | reverse complement strand
GCCTTTTTTTTTTTTTTTTTTTTTGTACAGTATTTAAACTAGATCTCTTTTGGATATGCCTCTATAAATGACATTTCACATAGCTTGTTCTACAGAAATGTGTCCACTCTTTCATTAGCATTAACTCCCTTCAAATGTAATCTGAATCTGCTATTTATGGCTCAGAAATCTGTGGGAGTTTTGCTTCTACACAGTGAGATCTGCTAAATAATTAAATCTTAAAATACTTTCAGAGAGGCCTTTCTGAATCACATCTGTTACTTCTTGTAGGAAATTTCCCTAGCAGCTGTTACTTTTTTTCTCATTTCTTTTAGGGTGCTAATGACATCTTAATCCTATTCCAGTTAGCACTAATAAAGCAAATCTTCATCACAGACTTATCAAATTGCAGAAAGACAACTGCTACAGAGTCCAGAAATAATGGATGCTCTGCCCACAACTATCCGGCAAAAGTTCTGCTCCTTGTGGCTGTCGTGCGTCCCACTTCCCCCGCAAGTCCTGTCCTTCCATGTCCACCCTACCCCACCTCTTTCCCCAGTGGGGAGTCGCCATTTTGTAAAGCATCACGCCTCATGCTTTCACAGACTGCCCTGTAACTGGCTGGCAGGAGCAGCTGCACCATCAGGTTTACCTGGAAGTGCACCAGAACAGGAAGCCATCATTTTTGACATCACCCCCCATGTCTGCATGGTGCTCACTGCCTTTTATTTATTTATTTTTTATCTGTCATACCTGCACAATTGCAGAGCACACTCTGATTGTCCATTTCCTTTGGATGAGGAAGTGCTCACATATAAATATACATACTTTTATGTATACCAATAAAGACCCAGGCAACACTTCTCTTCATGGGTATCAGTTTGGAAAGCCTGTTCCCTGCTAACACACACACAGCACCTGTAAGTACTTATATGAGGAAAAGCAGGTGTCTAATTCAGGCCTATATTTCCCTCTGGGCCCATGCACCGAAACTCCTTTGTGAACAAAATGTGCCAGTTTACTTGATGAAGGCTGACTCCCTGCACCTGACAGCAGTACAGTGAAGGTCCCTGCTGCCACTGATCTTCTCCTATTCTCTTATTTACAGTCCAACCATCTTTCACCCAACACTACAATGTTTGCATGGAGTGGACAGTGGAGACCTCCAGCCTTTGGTGGCAAAAGTTTCTGGAATTTTTGCCAGACCACAGCATTCATTTCTGTAATTCTACAAGAGTCCTGAATCCATCTGGATTGATTTATTCTGTGCTGCTGTTGTAAGCACCATAGACTACAGGGTTTGCATAAGTGACAAAGTAGTGCAAACGTACTTTGATGATGTACATGAGAAAAGTACTGAAATAAAAAACATTTTCTGCTTTATTTTAAAGACAGACCTCCCCTGCTTTCATGGCTTTCTCATCCACACTTAACTAAACATTCTTTATATCAAGGAATGCATCATAACAATTTATTGAAAGTGTCTACCACATTGCAAGTTTTAATTTTGTCTGAGGCCTTTGAATTCTTCTGAAGTAATGATTATATATCATTTGTAAATCCTTATCTCAGAAGATAAAGCAGTTCAATACACCAAACAAGAAATATCCCTCATATCACTAGTAGGTGGGCTGCAGCTCAGTATGTCAGACAAGGACAGCAAAGTTGCCAAGTGTGATGCAATTCTACCACGAAAAAGGCATCCTCTGTTCTAACTCTGCAAGTTAAAGTTGTGTAAAGTACTACAGATGTCAACCTATGGAAGCTGTAGGAGGGGGGAATTAACATTCTTTAAGATGCACAGAAAATAGAATAAATTGCCATAGAAAAAAATCCAAGAAGAATTTTAAGACTTTATTTCCATTCCTCCCAAATGGATGAGATTAAAAAAAAAAAAAAAAAAAGCTTAATTCATGTTATTTAAGCAAAAGGGTGAAAGTAATTATTGAAACAAAATCTGTCATCATTTCCAGCAGAACAGAGCATCTGCTCAAGATGGATATAAAATAGAGATGATGGGAAAATCTGAAGAACAAATTATCAAAGCAAGTGAGAAAATACAAAGTACTTTAAGGCTATGAAGACATTAGGAAAGTGAGTTAATCATTACAAGGCAAGTCTATTGTAGAGGAAATCAGGAGACAACATGCTGGAACGATAGGAGAAGATGTCTCCTCAACTCATTCATGGCTATTTTAAGCATTAAGTGGCGGAGCTACTTAGGATAATTAAACCTGGGCAAAGTAATTGGACAAGGCAGTGCAAAGTAGGAACCAGAGGGCAGTTGCTAAACTGCTCTCAGTAACACCCATTGCTCATATCGGATTCTTGTCTCAAGGGACAAGATCCTTCCTTTTCCTCACAGCCTCGTTGCAGTGCAAGGATTACTGTCAGAAGACTAATATCTTCTTTGAATTAAGCAGAAGCCTGACAAATTTGGAATTCGTTTATGTTTCAAGAACAGTGTTTTTATGAAAAGCTTTATTTCAGAAAGAATAGACCTAAATGTCCTTCTCTATTTCAGATATTTCCATATCCACCATTTAGTCTTTTAAGTACTTTTTCTGCTCTAGAAGCTTTTGTTACAATCATGTAAAGCTATAGAAACTGCTCAGTACAAAACCCTGGATGATATATATTCTTTCACCCAGCTATCCTCCTATTTAACTTCAGCCTATGAACCTGCAGCAATTTTCCCTGTTTTCTTGCCTTCTTGCCCTTCCCTGAGCAGCCACTTAATAATCCTCTCCTGCCTCTCTGTCTCTTTACAAAGAAAGGATACTTTCCCTTCTTTACTTACTATCCAGGTAAAGAAAACAAAATACAACATGACAGTGAAAGATGAGACAGTTTGTCTTACAGTCCCACATTTCTACCATTATTAGATGCCTTTATTAGATGCCTTTGGGCCAAAAACATGTTTTCATGAACAGGATATGTAGGAGTTTCTTCTGAGGGACCTGTGCATGTCTGACCACACTGGCAAATGTTTGCAGCTGTGACCTGCAAGTCTAGGAGTTACTGAGACACCTGCAGTGTCAATGACAGAAAGATGCAGGACAGAGGAAACAACTGTAGTGAAAAACACAAAAACCTTTAAAATGTACAAGTTTTCCTGATGGTACTGCCTCCTGTATATATATATATATATATACATATATATATATATATATATGTTAAAGTTATGTATATCCAAAGTTTAATTGGGAAGGAGAAAATATTACTGACAATGAAATCCATAATACCTATCCTGCAGTTACAGGCACATCACTTTCTAAAAGTACTTTCGTGTGTCTGCTTTTGATTGCAAAGAAGGGGCCTAGCAGAATTAGGCTAGCTCTTCTGTGTTTATTAAGATAAGCTTGTTGCTAAAAATTACCTCCTGGTGAATAATAATGCAGTACTATGAAACAAATTGAGAAGCTATTCAAATCTTTAATCTCCAAGGTTACTATGGCATAAGATACCAGCTATTTTTGAAAAGTAAATCAAAGCCTTTCTAACCTGCTGGAGCTCATTGAAAATGCTGAAAGAAGTAGTGGGTGAAGGGGAATGGATGAGTATAATGTGTTTAAAATTGCAAACAAAAAACTCCAGCTGAAGGTCCTCACAATTGACTTTTAAGAAACATTGGTGGTCAAAATATTAATCCTGACATGGATTAAACGTGGTTAAAAGATAAACAATGGAATAGAAATAATTAGCCAGTTTTTCAGAGGAAAAAAAAGGTTAATAGTGAGTTGCCCCATGACTGAGTGTTAGGAACTACCAGTCTGTTCTGAAATATCTGTACAAACGGCCTGGAGGAAGGGTGAATTATTTTAGATAATCATAAGAAGATGGGAGAAGCCTGAACATTTTCAAGATAGGTAACACCTTAGATCAGAAGAGATTAATAGATAAAACATTAAAATGTGAATAAGGAGGTGCTGGTTCCAGTGTATAACTAGAGAAAAAAATGAGTGAGAGTACTTCAGTTAACACTGTCAGTATGCAGTGGTTTTTTTTTGTTTGTTTGTTTTGTTTTGTTTTATTTGAAAATTGTTTGCACAAGTACACTAGGAAATCACAAATTTCCTCAAAACACATGATTTAGTGTTCAGATTTAATTTCTGGTTAATTCAGGGACTCATTGCAGACAAGCAAATACCCTGGTGATCCAAGTGCCTACGTAGTTTGTAGGCATTCAGCCTCTCATTTGGATATTGCTTTGTCTTTGTTTCACAAGAACACGACCAAGTCACCAGATGACTTAAAAAATATAATAATATTTTGTGTTGCGTGTGTAGTGCTTGCTTCAATTTTTTTTGTAAGAAACTTTTGACAATCTTAGTTTCATTATAGTACAAAGCTGACTTTTGAAAACTTAGAAAGTCTCCATTTGTGCTAGAGAGATAGAGATAAGAAAATAGCAAATGCAGTCTTTGATGGTACTGGATGAGCAATTTCCAGCACAGTGTTTGTATGTGAGTCCCAGGAGGCACCTAAAATGCTGTATTCACCTTTGGTCACCTACTTTAAAGTAATACTCATTTTTATAGAAAGAGTTTTAGAGAGGGTTTTTAGCATGAATAACTGGAATAACCCTGTTCTGTTGCAGAATACAGACTTGAGCATCAGTCTTAGAATTATTCTCTCATCTGATTCATTGTGTGACCACTTGAATACACGCACACTGTGAAAAGGGAGAAGGGCTGTTTTCCTCTTTTAAAACCTGTGGTGCTTTCTACTGAGTTGGAGCATATTGAACCCAGAGCCTTAGAATAGACCAGAAGAAGTTGGCCTGACTAGCTCACAAAAATAACAGAGGAGTGATATGACTGCTATCTATAGCTGCACAAGAAAGGCAAATGCCAGAAGGAAAAAGTCCTATTAAAACTACTGCTACAGGTAAGAGTTGTCATGAGAACTAATCAAACATGACTAAATTTAGACAAGAAATTAGGTTTCTGGCAGGCAGAACAATGGAGTTCTGGACTAGACTTTTAGGATGGGTAACAGAACACTGTGTTTATTCCATGGTTAATGCAGATGTCCTGGATATTGCATATTCTGTTTAAATGCCTATGGTTGTGCTGTACTTTGGGTCAGACAGTTCCCCGTAGAGGAAAGAGGCAGAATGCATCTTCCCTGCAAGCACACTCTCATCTTTGGAAACCATGCTGGAGGGCAGAGGTGGGCAAGCATGTACTGAGGACAGAACGTGGAGGGAGCCTGTAACCTCAGCACAAACAGTGAGGATTCTCAGAATACTCTACAGTGGGGAGCAGGCTCCAGACTTGAAGATGACGGACAGAAGACTTTCCTAGGAACCCTTTTCTTGGATTGGGTGGAATTTCTTTAAACCAGGTGTGGTGGGCTAACCTTGGCTGGCTGCCAGGTGCCCATCAAGCCACTGTCTCACTTCCTCTCCTCAGCAAGGTGAGGAGGAGAAAATATAATTAAAAAGTCTGTGAGTTGAGATAAGGACAGGGAGATCACTCACCAATTACTGTTAGAACAGACTTGACTTGGGGAAGATTGATTTAATTTATTCCTAGTTAATAACACAGTAGGACAATGAGAAATAAAAACAAAACTAAAAACACCTTTTATATGTAGATAACCTTTCACTATATGTTTCATCACTTTCATCAAAAGAGGCCAATAAAGGTTTTGAGGTGCCGTGTTAATTAAAGCAATTGAAACATTACAGAGCACTTGATATTTCTACTAGTAGGCTGTCAAAGTCAGAAAGGTAAATTACTAGAAAGAGGAGGACATGAAACAATGGACATTTAATGTAGTTATGTCAATTAGTGGTATAAGATGCCCTTCACTTGACTCCCACTTGATGTTGATCACTGGCTCTCCAAAATAAACTAGAAGAGCTTGAAAGAAAAATGCTTAAGGGAGCTCTTCAAAATAAATAAATACAAAAAAAAGGTTAACACCAATGGTGTGTGGGCCTCAGTTTCTGCAAAGTTTATAAATACGTTGTATTCTGCTTCCTCTGAGTAATCCCATGCATTTCAGTATAGTTAAAAGTAGATGGTTGCAAAAGCATGCCAGTTTTGGTAGCAAAAAGAAATCAATGTGTCATGAAGCCATTCCCTTGGCAGACAGTTAAAGCCCAGTGCACTGAGGACAAAATGCTCCAAAAAAATGCTATGAGATACTAAGGAAGTATCAGGGTGGCCAATAGACTGTAGAAATTTTCAAACCCTGCCGAGGAGATGGACACCCAGCCCCAAAGAGGGACTGCTTGGAAGGGAGGGAGGGAGCAGTGTCAAGGTGTCTGAGGTACCTATTGAGCTGGTTGCCTTGGGTTGTAAATGTGTGGCCGTGTGTACTCCCTGCCACTGCTCTTCTGTGATTCCTCTTTGCTCTCCCCCCACCCTTCATACTTTTAAGTAACTCTTTTAGACATCTCAATAATATCTCCTGGTACTTGCATACAGCTCGGAAGTGCTCTATTTCCTTTTTTTATGCCAGTAAACGACAGAGCTGGAGAGGGGGCAGATCCTTGGCAAAATCTCATTCCTCTTTTTGAAGTAGCTTATTCTTCGTTCATACTGCTGTTGGTCTTGTGCCAGGTATTGAATGCAGAGGGGAAAATTCAACTTTTACAACAGCCATTGGAAACATGTCTTGAGGGAGACATTACCAGAAAGACAAAAAATAGAGAAAACATATCCAGCTCTTTCCTTTAGTAGCTGGATGCAGAACAGCTGGATCCTCTTGTTTCTCATCTCCTAGTGTGTAGGATACTAAAACAAAGGTTTCAGCACTCAGGGTACTCAGATACTTTAGACACTCAAAGAAAGCCATAGGAATGCTGGCAAAAAGTTAAGGGGATATTTTTTCAAATATTTATACAGAAACTGTGAAGCTTTCTACAAGTTTAAAATCTTTGCATCTTCCTAAGGATTTGGTAATTTGGGTACTAATAGTATCTGCAATTTCAGAGACAAATTAGATATCATCTCTGGCATATGTTCTAAGAAAAATGAGACTGTACTGGCATTTCAATAGGTCTGACGTGTCACTATATTTAAAATCCTGTTTGGGAAAAAGCCCAGTATAGGTTAAAGGCAGCCTTGGGAAACACTATAAAAACGTTGAACACCCAGGGGTAGGTTAGGCCTTTGTGGAGCAGAGCGCCTGCTAGCAGAGGTTGTCCTTGAGGGGAATTTTAAAAAAAAGGTTAAAAATCTACACTGGGGTGGGGTGAGGTGGGGGTGGAATGTGATCTTCTCTTCCTTTAGAATTTCAGCTGCCCTGGTCTCCTCCTATCTTTGTGTGTTTTTTTTCCTCCTTTCTGCTTCAGCCTCATAACTTCAACCTCTCTTTCTCTCCCTGTCTTCCTAAGATGCAAAGACTCTGCTCCTGCCATGACGTCTGTGCTGGGTGTATTGTTTTGCCTATGTCAAGCCTAAATAGGTGAAGATACTTGCTTTATCCTTCTCTAAGTGTGAAATCATCTCTGTAGGAGTAGATGTCAAAACACAGGCTCAGTACTAAACGGGCTTCTTGGAGAGCAGCAGCGTTTTTTCTCTTAATATAGTTATTGAAAAGGAGCTACACAAACATTCAAAAATTGCTATCTTCAGTAGCTATTGGACAACCTACAGGAAAGGAGGGATGGCCACTCTGAGTACAACTTGCTCAAGGCTTGTGCTCTCATTAAGGTCATATGCCCTCCTCTTAATTGATCACCTTGTTGCTGGCCCTGCCTTAGAAACTTGTCAGGGGGCATTTGGAGACTATTGGGTTTGGGGATTAAAATGAGGTGATAATATCTTTTCTCATCTAAGCCCAATCAGATATTCAGAAAAATGGATGCCCTTAGTTCTTTGTTTATTGGCTTGATTTATTAAAAGTCTGTTCTGCCTTATTAAGAATAGAAGAGAAGCTTATAAAGGAACATAAGAAATGACACTTTGAACTTTTTGTTAGTTAAAGCTTGAAAACCAAGAAGGGCTGAAAAATCAGAGTGTCAACACAGTGGAGGAATTATTCTGACAAACAAAAGAAGTCTGTGTGCCCAATTCTTTCAGTGTGTTTATTTATTGCTGATATTCTTATGCAGTAAAGTAGTTTCATATCACTACTGCCTAGTCATTTTTCTTTGGGAATCTATGAATCAGAATGACTTTTGCTGAACCATTTAAATGGATGACTACTACAGCATATTGTTAGGGGTCTGCATTGCAGTGGGTTACTGTGAGCTTTATGGTATGTTATGGTATGCAATAGTAGTATGTGGGCTCTTTTCACCCCAGCCTATCTGCTTTTAATTAAAATAATTAAAATACAGACCATCTAGTTGAAGTTATATTCTACTTGGCAAGCATAAGAGCCTTGCAGTTGCACTGAGATATTGGTAACTGATGACTTTAATGTACTGTAGTAGAACTGGTACACCAATGGTTTTGTTTTCCATTTGTTTTGTGTGGCACAACTAGTTACTTGACCAATCCATTACTACTTATGTTGATTGTGCAGTTTGATATGACTTTTCCCTTTATCAGTCTCCTTGAGCTGATAAACAGGCTTGTTTGCAATAAAGGAATGATTCCTGCTTTATTGTAGTGACTAATTTTCTGCCTTTGGAGTTGACAACAACTCCTTCATGTTAGTAAATGAGGTAGATAGAAATCCTGAAGATACCCTACAACATTTCTGCAACTGGCCACACTAAAAGTTCTGCTTCCAATAGATGAGTGGTCAGCCCACAAGATTCTTGTACGCAGGAGGCTTTGGTGTCTTTTCAGATGATGTCAAAAAAAAAAAAAAAAAATTAGTGATGTCAAAAAATCCAGTTCCAATAATTACTTATGTGGGTAACTCCTGGAACACTCAGTAACCCCTGGAACACTTCTCAGCCTCCCAAGCCTTTCCAGCCACCCATCAACTTCTTTGTGCACCTCTGTGTGCTTATGATGTCTGTCTTAGTTCTTTCTACAATCACTTGTTCCACACCATTGACAAAACTCCACAAAATGGCTGTAGGTCAGTAGGTGGTAAGCAACAGATATTTCTTGTCCTCTGTTTTACTTTATTTTTTCCTTCACTGTGTTTAATCTCAGTAAATATCCTTCCCTTTCACAGCAAACCTATGGATAAGTAACCACAGAATCCCAGAATGGTTGAGGTTGGAAGGGACCTCTGGAGGTCATCTGTTTCAACCCCCTGCTCAAGCAGGGCCAACTAGAGATGCTTGCCCTGGACCGTGCTCAGATGGCTTTTGAATATGTCCAAGGAGGGAGACTCCACAACCTCTCTGGGCAACCTGTGCCAGTGCTCGGTCACCTGCACATAAAGAAGTGTTTTGTGATGTTCAGATGGTGATGAGTTTGTCATCACGTTCCTCATTTCAGTCAAACTCTTGCTTACCACTTCTGGGTCTGTAAAGAATTTTCTCATCTCTGTCTATAGAGTAACAGCTTGTAACAGTATCTTCTCATTTCCAACAGAAAGTTATAGGTTCACACCCAAAACATAATTATTCACTGATTAAGTTAAGAAGGCACCAGTCACTTCCCTAAGGAATGCACAGTCTAGTTAATGCCAGGGCAGGGATTACTGATGACAGGTGTTTGGGGCTAGAGAGGGAAGTTGAAAAACAGTAAATTGCATGGAGACCAGCACATAGCTTTGTATCTGCCTATCTCTTGTCATCTGGAAATGTTCCTGACTGGAGCTGCAGAAGAAACGAGAGCTGATTGAGGGTGTAAGGTGTAGGCTTCGGGATTCGTTGAGCTAGGGGATCTCTCTGCTTAGGCAGAATGTAAGGAAGCTCTGGAATGCTTGTTGGAGAAGTGGATTGGTGGGCAGTGAAGCTGGACGTTTGTGGAGCAAAGGGTGCATTTGATGTCAATGGAGCTGAAGAAGTGTAAAGAGCAGAAGAGGTGTAAACAGTAGACCATCTTGGAGGATAGAGCGTGCGGCTTGTAACTAAAGCAGGGGAGAAAAGGGAGCCAGTGGAAGAACATTATCTCTTCTAAGATGTCAGTCATGTGTGCCACTAGTCCTGGAAGTATGCATGCTATTTATACACCAAAGACAGTGATACAGCCTCTTCCTTCCATGTGCCCCAGGCAGGTGATGTACCAAGTGATGCCTTTTGGAACCGGGGAGCTCCTATCCTCTGTGCAGTCCCTCTAAAACCGTTGATGTCCAGGCTTTTACCAGGAGGGATGGCATCAATGGGAAAATTTTGATATGCATTGGATCACAGTTCTGCTCCAACCCGTTTCTAATTCCTTTACTTCATATAAGTGGAACTCTGGATAGCCTTCTTATTCTTGTTACAGAAACATCTGAGCCTTAAGAAAAAGATCCTGCTAAGCTGTTAGATTTCATGATGTAATGGACTGTTATTCCTATAAGGTTATTGTATATTGTGGATGAAATATACCTCTGCACTAAAGACAGGCATAAGGCCTGTGAACCATTTAAGTCCCAGGAAAGCCTTCAGGACAGGGCTCAACAGCTAAAGGAGAGCCTAGGCCTTCTGCCTGGGATAAATTTCAACATGTGAAAAAAATTGTACTCTTTGGTCCATTTCAGATATGTAGTCTTTCTGTTTGGCTGAGCGACTCCTCTAACTTCTCTTGTATTTTGTTGTTGTTGTTTTTTTTTAAATATCAAAATTGATCTTTTTTTTTTCTTTTTTTTCCTGCATAGTAGTTTTTTTTTTTTTTTTTCTAAACCAAGACATCCTAACCTTTCCTTTAGGCCTTGACACTGGAACTGTGTCTCTCCTTCCTCTCTATGCCAGTTGCTAAAGGACTTCTATTTCTGTTGCATCTTTTGCCAAGGTAGAAAGAACAGATCTGAATACAATATACCTAGGAAGGCTGAAAACTGAGACATATACTACAACCTTTCTCCAAAACACTTGCTGCTGACCACTAGAAGATATAGATTGGAACCATACTGTATCCATATTGGATAATACCTCAAGTGTGAGGCACTTGCTATGTTCCAATAGAATTTTCATATTTTAAGGAATTATGTCTCTCCTATTCTTTGTAAAGTGTTTGTTTGTTTGTTTGTTTGTTTTGTTTGTTTATTTTTTCTTAGAAGAGAAGTGAAAAGTTTAGGAATACTAAAGGGAATTGTTTTATAGGGTGCACCTGACACGAGATATATCTTTACAACAATTAACCTCAGAAGATCTTTTCCTCTTCACATAAACTGCATTTTGTGTACAACAGTAAAAGACAAGGACAGACCAGAACCACAAAACATTTTTCTCTTCCAAGCAATAAGCATACGTTTATCTTCTATATTGCATCAGGTCGTGCAAATTCTTTGCCTATCTGTAGTCTTCAGGGTTGTATTTCTAAGTGCAGTCAGACAAAGGCATATATCTGAATGAGCTGATCCTTTCCTTCACCTGTTAATGGACCACTTTTGCTTTCAGCACCTGTAAAGGTTTAGGGAATGTCATGGACAACCACATAGGTTAATTGTACACAGCATCTTCAATAGTTTTTTGTGAACTTCTTGTTTTGCCAGTCTGTGTATGATCACGTGAATCACAGCACCTTGTTTCTACTCTTTGGTAGAGATGGGTGGTCTGAATGACCACCAAGGGAGAAACACAAGGAAAAGGTAAGAAAATAATGAATAAATATGGAAAATATAAATATGAAAAATCTTAACTGATGCAAATATCTGTGAATAGTTTACGGCTGTAGGCATTATGAGATGCATTTATTAGCTGAATGAATTTGAATAAATATTTGCAAGCAACTGTTTTTCTCAGTGATTAGTTAGCTCAGCCCTTTAATCTTTTGGGGAAAGAGGTGAAGCAAAGCAAAGACCTCCTGAAGAGAGGTTTTGTGAGAGCTTAGATGATTTCAAGAGACTTTTGAACAACACATATTGGCATCATGCAGTAAGAGAAAGCCAGACATATGTGATTTAGAACATATGTCTCAGATCGTAAGAGAGTTGTTCTACACCAGTAAATCATATCCTGGCAGAAATCAGAATGATGGCTACAAATAAACAGTTTCAGCAGGAAAAAAATAGTGAAAAGAACTTCAGAAGTTAAACTTACGTGTCAATTGTTCAGTAGCCAAGTGTAAAACTACTTAATGAGTGATGACTCAGGGTTTTACCTGCAATGTGCCTTAGGAAATCTGGAATCATATTGAAGTAATTTCTTTAATGGAAGAAAGATGGTGCTATTATAAAATGTGACAGATAACAATATCTTATTGAGGGTGAGGGGGGAAGAAACAATCTACAACAGTCTGCAACCAAATTACTTGACTTTGCATAAGAAATTGCTGGCTCACATTATGAATTCATAAATATAAAGTTGCAGGGGGCTGCCTCTCATTAAATCAAATAAAAGCAGTGGGTGAAAAAAGAAAAAGCATTGAGATTCACTTTTCCTCCTTCAGGCCCATGGGAAAAACAGAACCATGTGAGGTGGAACACATTCTGCATTCTAGTTTTTTTTTTTTCCTTTATGTGTGTGTTAATAATTTAAATAATTTTGAATGCATAATGCCAATATTTCAGTATTAGACAAAGCTGGCAAATAATTTATCAACCACAGAACAAATAGTTGCCTTTAATTGAAAGGAATCTTTCTGCATTCTGCAACAATAACTCAACCACTGGAGCTGAAAATAAAATTACCTGACTTCTTTAAGCCAGTACGCTGGAATAATCTAATATTCTGATATTTACATTGTTAATCTATTTATTCTCACAATTCATTTTGATATAATTGACTGAAATCTACCTAGCTACTTCTTTTTCTCCCTCCTTCTTAACTGCTGTATCTATCTGCATCTCTGTTTTCATATGTGCACATATATACACACAAAGATAGAGCTTGTCTTATTTTATAACACTGGACTGTGAGCTCCTGCCTTATTGTGGATTACACTGTGTGATTCTAACTAACAATGGCAAACTGAACTCAATGAGATTACTTGTATTCAGTGAGACTGCTTACCACTTTCTTAACGCTAAGCATGTGTGTAAAACCATCACAAGACTTAGCAACAACAACAACAAAACACAAGAAAGAAAGGAGAGAGGAAAAATGGTGCTGAATGTTTAAACAGCAGTTCTAAAGGGCAAAGGAGTCCAGGAAGGCCGAACATTCTTCAGGAATTGAAGGCACAGGAGCAGGTAATTCCCATGTGTTGAAAGATGAGCTGGTGGGGAAGAAGACCAGCCTGGCTGAACAGAGAGCTTCTTCTGGAACTCAGGAAAGAAAAAGAAAGTTTTATGACCTTATGGAAGAAGGGGCAGGCAACTCACGAGGACTACAAAGGTGTTGTGTAGGGAGAAAATTATAAGGGCTAAAGCCCAGCTACAACTTAATTTGGCTACTGCAGTAAAAGACAATAAAAAATGTTTTTTTATAAATATGGTAACAACAAAAGGAGAACTAAGTAGAATCTCCATCCTTTATTAGATGTGGTGTGAAACATTGTGACAAGAGATGGGGAAAAGGCTGAGGTACTTAATTCCTTCTTTGCCTGAGTCTTTGCTAGTAAGACTAGTTGTTCTCGGGGTCCACAGCCCACTGAGCTGTAAGAAAAATGGGGAGAAGAATGAAGCCCTTATAATCAAAGATGAAAAGGTTAGCGACCTTCTACACCACTTGAACACCCACAAATCTATGTGGCCAAATAGGATCCACACAACGGTAATAAATGAGCTGGTGGAAGTGCTTGCCAAGCC
>VXAA01004783.1:336785-356500 GCA_013399115.1 Anseranas semipalmata | reverse complement strand
TATATATTATATATACTTATAATTCACAGTTAATCTTTGAATATTTCTTTTCCTTTTCATTTGTATTTTTAAAAACGGCAACCACATAGACAGAAAAGTTCCTGTAAATCAACTGTCAGAATTAATATTAAGAATATATTTTTTGAAATTACAGCATTTTAATAATCAAAAATAAAACAAACCTTCCCTAAACCTTTAAACATGGGAAATCTGTACTACTTATTTGAAAAACAATATGACCTTATGTGTTTGATGACCTAACCACAGATCTAACACTGATTTAAAGTCATGTCTGCAGGCAGGCAAAAATCTGCCATTTTATCAGGGGCAGGATATGGCTTATTACTGATGTTCAGCTGTTTTTACTAATATAATATGAAGGAATTTGTGATCAGACATAAAAGAGACACCTACGATGGACTCAAGGTATGTATGGCACATGAGCTTAATGATCTTACAGCTGTGAATTACAGGACTGTTTACTATTTGCTCTAGGGGAATCCTGCTTCATGCAGTATACAGGATGGAATAGTACTTAATGCATGTTGAATTAATAACTGTACCCCTAAATCTACCATGGATTTACTTCGCTCCTTTTCTTCTTTTAGTCTTCTAATTCTAGACATTATCATAATTCATGTATATATATAGCATTATTTACTATTCTTTATATCACTGCTTGAGAATGTATTCCATGAATTTTGGAATGAGAATTAATTTATTGCTTATTTTTTATAGGAATGTAAATGAGGGAGGAAACTATTAACAATCTCCACCTGTGAAGGCCAACGACAGATCATTTGTACTGCTTTATTCTCTTCCCCAGCTCTTATGTTTCCAAGGCTTTTGCAGCAATTCCCATGCTACATACTTCAGAGGGTAATGCTACATGGAAGAAATGATGTCTTCTATTTTTATATTATATTTTTTAGCAACTTCATAATACTTGAGAGATGCAGCTTCCAGAGGTGAAATTAGCAAATACAGCTGTCTACCTGAAGTTTAATATTTACCATTCCTATCAAGTAAAAAAAAGATTCCAATACATACCTTGTCTAACACCAAACCTATCAAAATTAGCCATGAACATCTTGTTATAATAAACTGTAACTGATTCAACTACTACCTACACTGGAGCAAGAAAGATAGCAATTTTAATACTAAGAAAATTAAAAGTTTCATGAGGGACTTCTCTGTATGAGAAGTCTCTGAATACAAAACAATACATTGATTTTTCAGTTATCCCAAGGACAAGCATGACAATCTGTAACCTATTTAACCAAGCTATTCTGTTTGTAATGATTTGGTTTGACAAAACTGGGAAATTTAAGTAAAACCTGAAGAACATGAAAAATCCATGTAAAACAATAACCCTCATCAGATATTAAGTAGTATTTATGGCAAGAGGGAAAAACATACATTATCTGGTTTAAAAATATAATTCTTATTATATTAGCGTACCCCAATTTCTCCCTCTTTAAAAGAAAATCCACCTTTCACAATATTACGAAGTAAAGAAAGTACTTTCCAGAAAGTAAAACTATTGTTGAGGAAAGTTATTCTTAAAACTATATGGAGCAGATTCATGTTTATGAGGCTTTTTAAAACGCTATCAGTATGCAGCATTAGCACAGATCAGCTGTGCTAACTGCAACAAACCCATCGGTGGTACTGCAAACTGCACAAACCCATCGTTGCATACTGGTGAATGTAGGGATCACAGTATAGAACGCAGCATTGTTTTATTTTAAACAGGTTTCAGTAAAGTTTCTTTATCAAATTTTTGGGCTTTTGGGGTATAGTATGCAACATAATTTTCAGATGCATTTTTAAAATCTGAGTATTTTAAATTCCATATCTTATGAACAGATGGTTCACTTTACATGCTTGAGCGAAATTATATAACCTTACAAAGAACATTTACCATTTTAAACCTGATTAAACACTATTCCAAACAAGGACTGGAAACAGTCTGATATTTGTACAAACACAATCTTTTTAAACGTATTATGCAAACCCATTTAGGCATTGCAAAAAAATGCTGAACTAAGAGACAGAGCACAATATTTATTTACATTCCATAATTTCAGTAAAATGATATGTCTCTGTTTTGCTAGTAAGGGTTTAAATTTTGTTTTGAATGACAAAGAAGAAAACTTACAAATTTAACCCATTAAACAGAAAACCATTGTTATCATTTATTTTGCCAAATAGCCAGGTTTTTGATCAACTTTACTGAATACAAGAACATCTTAGTGAATGCTGAAGTCACCTCAGTAGCAGCTCTGTTCTGGAGTAGTTCACACATTTTTACCCTCTTAGCTTATTTTTTGGCATCTTAATCTTTCAAAAAAATCACTTTATGTGTTGAACTTCTTATTTTGTATTCTCAGTTCTACAGCTGGACTAAGCTCAGGCTAGCTGTTTGAATGATCTTTTAATCCAGTACAACTTTCAAACTAAAATGTCAGAATGGCTTTGTATCTCAGTACATCATTTATATCTCAGCGTGGGATGTTAAATGATTTATTCTAATTTTTTATTGCTTTCTTTTACTTGAAGCTGTGACCAGAAAAGGTCAAGTTACAAAACAGACTCTTTTCATGTTTATATAAAGCAATGCCTGAAATTATTTTAAATGTTTGCAAACATATATGCTTACATGTAAGTTGAAACTGTGTTTCTGTGGTTGCTTTGCTGGAGAGAGGCAGAAGAATGGCTGGGAGTAAAAAGCATAAATGTGCAAGAGACTGGGAAGGCAAGCATATGAAAACAAACAAACAAACAAACAAACAAAAAACAAACAAAAAAACAGGTGTCCAGGAAGAGTGTGAGATATGATAAAGGTAAATCCTGAGTAAGGATGTAAGGACCACAAGGTACATGGCATAAAGAAGCAGGGAGAATACATAGTACTGCACCAGAATCACAAAAAAAGAACTAAATGCAGAAGAGAAATGCATACTAGGCAACAAGGAGAGATGGAAAAAAAGTATGTTGTTACAATTTTCAGGGTCCTAAAACCCAGTTAACTACCATTCTCCTAATCTCTCCCTAGCTACCAAGGCTCTGCTTACTCTGCAGAATCTCCTTGATAGTTTTGTTCCACAGTTTTTATACATCCATGAATACCAAACTTCTGGTAATCATTTAAAAAATCTGAAAATTGATAAATCACTAAGCATTACTTAATCTTTAAAGGGTGTTTCTTTGGACTCATATTATAACTTCTTTAAAAATCATTATTCCTTGAAAGCTCCCTTAAAGATCTGGAGATGAGCAGTTGATGCACCCAGATTCATATTCTTTCTCTCTCACATAATTTTTCAGCCATTTTCACAGCCTTTCAAGCACTCAGAATGGCACCTTCCTTCCCTCCTCTTTTCCTTCCTGTCATCTGGCATATTCTCTTCAGTTGTCTCTAATTCTTTTTAAAAAGCATGTTGAGGTTTACTGAAATACCATGGTTTTGGACAATGGACAGATAGATAACTGAGAACATGGTTCTCTATCAAAGCAGAAAAGTATATTATTATTATTGTTACGTGTACAGTCTTAGAGAATCCAAAAGCCTCAATATACAATAGTGTTGTAAAGCTAGACGTTACTGTATTTCAGCCTCCTTCTCCCATGTTAACTGCTAATTCACAATCAACTTTTAATTACATTTAATGACAGGAAGGAGTATCTGTCTTTAGCTTGATCCACTGCCTTGCTCTTACAAGACTCTATAATCAACTTCATACTATTAGAAGCCAATGAAATACCAGCTGTGTCCAGCTGATGAGTACACGTTGTGCCCTAGTCTCCACTATCATATAAGCTACAGTTTTATTTAGTTGGTGATACTGAATGTGTGTAGCCCAAAATCTTCATGAAAAATAAAAAATTAATAGCAAAATACCTTCTTAATTATCTATGTAAGTGAGGCACAAGCTATAATACAGCGTTAAATTCTGCTAGAACATTAAAAAAAAAGAAATCTAAGAAGCTAAAACATTTCAAAATACTTGAAGTATCTACAGATAGATTTGCCTCTTCTACTCTTCTAAATCTGAAATAAATACTGAATCAAATTTGCACGCTATAAACTGGTACAATGACAGACTCACAGTTTTTTCTCAAAGGCATCTGGTTTAGCAATATATTTGTCATTATTTTTATAAGGATACCATGCATCCCTAGACTATCAGAAAATTTTTTCTCTACCAGAAAAAGATTAGGGAAGTGTTAATCCTATATTGCAGCACTTTCAAGTTTGGAGCTATACACTTTTTAAAAATACAGGAAAAGTCCATCATTTCAAAGAAGGCTTCCCTTACTGCCTTGTAATAATAAAAACAGAATTGGAAAAAACTTAGAATATTCTACTGAACCTATTTTGTAAACTCTTACTTAGGCGGCTGCTGTTGAAAATTTGAATCAAATGAATCCACTGTATCTGAAACAATGTTTTGTTCAAATGGTTATAAAGAAGTAATAGGTACTGATACTAATAGGTAGAGAAACAGATAAGCCATAGGAACAATATTTATAACAAACAGAATCTAAGAATAGGTTAAAGAGATATAAAAATCATTCCCTTTCTCTGACACAATTTTAAACCTCAGGCTGCGGCAAGAAGAAAGTGAGAGAGAAAACAAAAGGATCCATCCATTCTAGTGCCCAATTTTCCCACCAAACATTAAGTAAAAAAAAAACAAAAACAAAAAACAAAAACAAAATTACATTCCATGTTTTCAGTTCCTCCTTTAGAAGGCTTCTGAAATATTATGAAGGTTTTTTTTTTAATATGCTAGACAGTACACAGACAAGAGGTCAAAACACAGAAAGATTATGATAGCTGAGATTACACTCTGCCATCCCAGAAAACTAGGATGATCACCGGATCAAGGAAAGTTGAAGAACATATCTGGGGTCTAAAAGCATATCAGTTAAACTTTTTCCTAATAGTTATTTAACTTGTCCTTGGACTTTGTATATTTGTTAAGTCTGATCTGAACTTCAGGATTAAGGAATGACTGCAAAAAGGTGTCTTTTTAATCACAGTGTTATAACACAACATTTCCTACAAACAAAGTTTCAGTTTTGGCCACATTTAGATGTCCAAGAATGCACTGCCTAGAAAAGCTGTACATGCAGGTAAACACTGTATAATTTTCCCTCATTTTTTTTTCTAAATCCAACATTTAAATCTTGTTTTTCACTGTTTGATGCCACATTATTATGCCATATTATCTTAACAAAGCAATTGATTGGATCTGTTCTTCAAATGTTTATTAGCACCTTGTTAATTACAGAACACCAGGACATTTTTCTTCCTGAGCAGAAAAAAACTATTTATTTGTTCTTTGTTAACTCTGAAATATGCTCATTGCAAATGCATTAGGACCATGGTCTCATTTCCCTCAGTTCTTTTCTCCTCCTCATTAAATAACTCATAATTATTTCATAGTAATCTAGATTCATTCTGCAGCATAGCATGTAATAATAGCGATTCTGTAAGGCTTTTCATCTGCATCTCTTATCCTTCTGTGGTTATACATCATTTTTAACTTTTCATTTTTTGAGTCTAGTGCATCTATTCCACATGTTGAAAAGTCTTCTCATTCTTTCATTATTTTTTAATTTCACTTTTTCAACTATTTTTTAAACAGTGGTAACCAGCCTTTCTATAGCAGCATCACAGAAATCATTTAAACCTCAGTGGCAATCTCTACCATGACTGTCATCTTCCTATGCCACCTCTAGGGAAGTCTGTTTATCTACAAACCTATATATCTAAACATTGGAATTTTTTAGTGACAAGGCTAGATGTCATATGAACTTCAATCTGTCTGAAAGCTCCATCAGAGACAGTAAATCCTGCAGACAAACTGCAACTTTAACAGATTATAAGATTTTTTTTCCTGTGAATATTTTATTTCCTTGTGAATTTCAGTACAAACTTGAGAGCTGGAACAGCCCAAAATTTTTAGAATACAGATGAAATGTAATGAGAGAATATATTCGTCTTTGAAAGCATTTCCATTTTGTGTTTATTTCACAGAGCATTCATGACTGACCTTTCTCCCAACATATTTTTGAAACAAGTCATTGAGTGTTCAAGCTCCTTACGGCAGCCACCTCAATTAACCCATAGGAAATAAGCTGATGCCTGGAAACCCCTGACAAGATAAAACAGAGGGAAATATATAATGTCTGAATACCCTTCAGTAACTATGTCAGGTCTAAGCCATAACCATGCTCTCTTAAACAAAGGCGGTTTCTGTTTTCCAGCCTCAGCAGTACAGGATTTGCCAGTTGCAAGTTTGTGCTACTAGTCATGGAGTGTTTGACAGTAGCTTTAATCTGGGCTATCCATCTTTGTTGTCTCTACACTACTTACTACTACCGTCTTTTTCCTACAATTCTTGATAGTGTAACACCTTCTCCTGCATAAGTCTTTTTTCCATACCTTTTAGACTCTGTTGAGGACTAAACATTGTAAACGGTGTCAAAAAAATCAAGTTTACTGAAATATCCTCCAGATAAGAGCCAGGAAGAAGGAATAGAATAGAAAAGTTCAGTTGAAAGGGACCTTCAAAGATCATCTAGTCCAACTGCTTGACCTTTTCAGGGATAACCACAAGTTAAAGCATATTACTGAGGGCATTATCCAAATGCTTCTTGAACACTGACAGGCACGGGGCATCAACCACCTCTCTAGGAAGCCTGTTCCAGTGTTTGACCACCTCACGGTGGTCATTTTTCCTAATGCCCAACCTCCCCTGGTGCAGCTTTGTGCCATTCCCTCACATTCTATCATTGGGACCAAGGAGAAGAGACCAGCACCTCCCTCCCCGCTTCCCCTAATTTATACTAAGCAACATTAATCAACAGTAAATAGAAAGGTTTAAATAAATGATTAGAAAGTATTCACAATATATGTATCTCATTAGCGACAATATTTACATTACTTACATCTAGAGAACAACAATTTCGTAACAGCAAAAATATTTAAAGTTGAAGGGAGCCATGTGATATTTCCCAGTATCTACAGCTTGACCATGCTCTCCACATTCAATGGCAGTTTGCAACTTCACTCATGAACAGGGGTTTTGGTGTTACTAGAATTTAAGCAGTAAATAATACTAGCAAAATTTACCTCACTAAGACCAAAATTTTTCCCTACTTTTCACCAAAACTAACTTTTAAATGATATTTCAAAAATTTATAAATAATATTCATTATTTTTAATTATTAATTCATTTTATAATAGTACTCCAGTGCTCATTCAAAGCCTCCATACAAATGTCAGTATTTGTTCTATAAAATAATAGCAAAGTTCCTCCATATCACAAAACAGCAACTATTGATTGTTGTTTTAAACAAGTGTTACAAACAAGTGTTCCTCATTAATATATATCAGAAAAATGACTAAAAAGCATATTGTTATATGGAAAATCCTCTATATGCTATAATTGCTAAATTAAAAGAACAATGACATGAAATGATTTTTTCCCACTACGTGTCAGAAGCCTGTCATCTTAAAATTCATTCTGGCTCCCACATTATAAATACACTTCAGCATTTCTATAGGCAATGCCAAAAAAATCAGCAGGCACTCACTGACTTTTGCCAACAAAAGCATGACTCTTTGCACAGGAATTTTCTTGCCATTTATAAACAAAGACATTTTGGAAGTTCACGCCTGTGATTGGCTATGGTAACTGATACGCTCCACCGTAAGATAAAGCAGATTGCAAAATACTGATTTATTACAAGCAGCAAATATTGTACAATAACTCAATTTAAACATATAACATCTATGCTTAAAAAAAAAAAAAAATAAATAAAAGGTTATTCCAGATTATAATTAAAATAATACATTGCACTAAACATTGTATGTTCTATGCACCATATATTCAGGAATTAATTAAGTGATATGAAAAATTATCCTGTGGCATTAATAGACAAGTAATGCAAGACTACAAAAATTGCAAAGTCACAAACCTCTAACACTAAAAGATAATGTAGAATATTTTACCAAGAGACAACTCTGAAGTTAAACTTCACTTTGATATGGAATAACCTCAGTCATTTCTGAGGAGACTTCACCACTTATTTGCCCGTTAATCTTGTTGACTGTTTCAGTGTCAGAACCCATGAAGGTCAATCTCATCTGCAGAGCTAACCGCAAAATGTCCCAACCAACTACTCTGGCACTGTGCCTCACCAGAGCACACGGGAGCTTGACCACTTCACCTTTCCCCGCTGCCTTCACTACCGTGATCACCGTAAGAGAAATACCACAGGGAAGAGGACCTGAGCTGGATCAGAAGCTTGATTTCCTCTCCAGCTATGCACCAGATACTGTATTTTCTAAAATACAGTAACTAGAGATAACTTAAATAATTTTTAGGCTCTGTCTAAAGACTGAATATTGTAGTTGCAATTTTTGTTTATGCTCCTATAATAGAATTAGGTGAGAGAAGCCAACATATTTACAATATTTTAGTTCCTGTATCTCAGTTACACGCAAGAAGCAGGAACACTTTGAAACATGCTACATATTCAGTCCCTGATTCATGTTTGCCCAAGAAGCAGGAAGTTCACTGGGGGTTAATATATATTCTGCTCTATCTAATTTTGTGCTGTCTTCTTGTTACCTGCAGAATTTTCATCTCATATTAAAGAATAAGAATGCACTGGATGACAAACTAAAAAAGCAGAAGTCAAGACTATCTTCATTCATTCCACTTCTATGAATTTTAAAATTATTAATATAGTTATTAATGGTTCACACACACACACACACACAGAAGAAAGAAATTGCTCCATTTTTCTGCATCTGAAATGTGAGGTTTTATTCATTTTTGTTTGTTTGGGTTGGGTTTTTTGTTTGTTTGTTTGTTTGTTTTTTTACAGTTTTCTCAATTCTTTATCAGTTTTCTGTTAAACTCATCAGGAGCTCACCTTACTAAGAATAACAAAAAATTTTAGTAAACAGTTCAGGATTTGGCTCATGGAAATGTGTCATGCCAAACAACTATGCTTGTATAATAACATTCAAGACGCTCACAGTGATAACACAGATAAATAAATAGTGCAGGTTAGTGTAGTTATATTATACAGAACACAGAAACTTCTAGTTTAGAATACTTCTGTGCTGACTCCTAAGATCGTGCTTAGTCTACGAAAACCCAAAACAAATAAATAAAATTCCAGCTCCTGAACAAAATAATAAACTGACTGAAAGTGTACCACACACTGTCAGTATAAATACAAAGAAATACAAGTCTGTAATTTTTTTTTCCTGTTTACTTTGCAACATGGAAGAAAAACTTAGGTTGCACTTTTCCAAATTCACTGAGCAAATTGGTCACATAACTCCTATTAAATTCAGTGGAAGTTATTTGGCTAAACTCCCCGGTCATCTTCATTTACATTTTAAAAAACTGTTGTTACAGATGAACTCTTCTGTGAGGGATATAAAAAAATAACTAACCCACAAATCAGGTAACAACCCTTATGAAAAGTAATTTAAAGGTTTTATCTTACCTCATTAAATCTTGTTACAAGATCTTCTACAGCATTATGTTCACCATTTGGGGAAGAAAGAATAGTAGCAGATATGGAAGCTTTAATACATGGAAGTTTGCTCTGACATTCAGCGTTACCCAAATCCCTGGTTAAAAAGCAGAGGTAGTCAATGGGTAAGACTTTCCGGTAGAGCTCCTGCTCCTGCTCAGTCAGAATGCTGGCAACCTCCTCCGGGAACTGAATGAGGTGCTGCAGGTCGATCAGCTCTTTGCTGATACCAGCCACATTGGAGGGAAGGACGCTGGAGCCGGCCATAGATGTACACGCTTGACGTTCTAAAACAAAACAAATAACAAATTTATTAGGTTTCTCCTCCTTTAACTCTTGGACTGGGCTGTGCAAAAGTAAGACATCTTGCTCCTTCTGTTCTTTTAAACCATTCATTCATTTACCCAGCTGTACAGTATTTCATAATTACTTTATATTTAAACAACCTAACACATTCTTTTAGTTGAGGTCTTTCCATATACATCTATAAAACTACACCTGGTATTAGCTAGACAGCTGGTAGCTGGGGCTGCTGAGATTGTTGAACTACCTGACAAAACGTGCTTGCTTCTTGACTTATCCAAAGTCAATCACCTGCTTCAATCACCTGCAGTCTGCCAAAACTTCAAATAAAAGGATCATCTTTGGCAGGGTATGGCTCTATTTCAACTCCATATTAGAGTCTGCAGTACAGAGGGGTTTGCAGCCTTGACTGGGGCAGCGGGACTCGCTTGGCACAAGAAATAACGTATAATGATATAGCAAAACCCACACGGTTAGTGTGTTGCTTCATATTCCTCTTGCTGTAAGATACAACTCATCTGAACTCATTGCACTGCAAAACTAAATGTCTGAAGTTACAAAACATTTTTCATTCCTCTGGGAAAATGCATATATTTGGGAGTATGCATGTTTTATCCGTTATTACAAAAGATTCATGGTAGTTTTTTAATATCCTAGCAGCAATGTCCTTTGAAAAATAAAACTTTTCCTAAGAAGGAAGAAGCCAAGCTTTGTAAGACCATGTAGGAAGCCTGAAATATCAACACAATGATTCCAAAATAGTGAGTATGAGTCCTCCGACTAGATAAGTTTAGAATGGGTTCTCTGAACAATAATTTTTCAAGAATTACTTAAATATATAAACAGTCATAGTAGTATATTCTGTACTTATCTTCCTTCCCAGGAAAACGAGTTTATTTTTCTGTGTTGCTTCATAAAATACCTTTAGATTTTTTTTGCATACATAATGGATTATACACTCCAGATCTTTTTTTTTTTTTTTTTTTTTACCTTGATCTTTTTTATATCAATAAACTCTCATTTCATACAGGGTGCAAATCTCCTTTCTGCTCTCTAAATAAAAAAGTTCATAATGACTGATTACAATTCTTTCTCTTATAACAAACAAAATATGCTACATGATGTTTCCCTTGTTACATTCATTTTACATAAACTCTATTATGAGCCAGTGGGATGTTAAAAAGAAAGAAAATTGCCTTTTCTTAAAATAGTCCACTAAAAGTCAAAAGATAAATCATAGCTGACCTAAATAAAGCCTTTGGGCTAACAAAACCTGTTGAGAAATTTTCAAATACTGAAATGCTTCTGAAAGAGGCAAGGAGTAATTGTTTCTGTGTCTAGACTAGCAAGCAAAAAAGTAATGGACTTAATTTGCAACTAGCAATATTTTGGTTAGATAGTGGGGAGCAGGTGCAACTTCAAGGACAGTGAAGTAGTGCTACACAGTATCTGCAGATATCAAGAAATCTGTCACTGAAACTCCTCAAAGAAAGATCAGAAAAAAAAAAAAAAAAGATTGTTAAGAACACCATGTTGACATGTTGATCCTGGTTTGGGCAGCAATTGAAGTGCAGTGAGCTTCTGGGCTTCCTTTCAGTCTTGGCTTTGATTCTACATGAGGCTCCAATTCTGTTTTACGCTTCCATTTGTGCAGAACAATTCTGACTGCTTTAGTAAGAAAAAGGTCTTGAAAGCTCATTTGGACTGTTCTTAACTTTACAACAGAACATAAGCATATGCCAAAATAAAAACAATGCAAAATATTATGTTCATTTTATATTACAGGAGTTGCATATTTGTATATGGACTGAATTGTCACTGCCACCACCACCATTATCTCAGCATCTGAGCTCTGGGGAGGAGTCTGAGGTCAGGAAGGGCAGCTCTGTAGGACCAGGCAGCTCAGATCATGGCTTGACTGCAGGAGATCACGTAGCACAGGAGGCAAGAGTGCAAGTGGAGTGGATAATCCACTGCCACAGAAATATTGGTGCTTTGCAAATTCAACATTATTTGGCAACTGCAGTTATGAAGGCATAACTCCATAAGGGGTACCCAATCAAGTAGCAACTGACGGAAAAGAGAGAACACACGGGTGAAGATGAGCTGTTCCCCCATGCACTGCTTGCTGATGAGATTTTGGGTGCCTGTAAGGAATCCTCAAGAATTCACCTCCATTACAACACCAACAACAGAAACTGCCCATACTCACACTTTCAACAGATCTACACTGCATATTGTCTCAGAACTGCAGCTTTGCTTAAACACCTCAAAAATCTGCCAAAGCCTGGCACTGAATTTGCAACAGGCCAGAGCACTGCCCATGATGTCACTGCATACTGCCTTGCCCAAGTGCAATCACTCCTCAGGCTCCACTTATTACAACCTCCCACATCTAGAAAAAGTCCCTACACACTGAAGTGACAAGAAGTGAGAGGACTGATGCACAGCGTATCCCTGGGCTCCCAGAAACTACTGGGAATATATCGTCTGAATTTCATTTCACTCACTGCCCATTGATCAAGACCCACAGAAAGCTAAAGCAGACATTTTCAAAGCCTTTAAGGAAAGTACCTGAGAGAAAGCACCATGCTCCATAACAAGGGCTTTGCAAGTCAGCTTCATTCTAACAGAAAAATGAAGCTGTCAAAAGGAAAATCTTTTCATGGAAGCCAAGCCGAGATGACTCAAGTCACAGGCTAAACAAAATCAGCCACTGCTTTTGGTGGATTTGGAAGAAAATACAAAATAAATGAAACTCTTCCTGTTTCAAAAACTGAGTTTCAGACTAGTATTTCTAAAGTCTTTTTTAAACTGAAAGAACTAAAAAGTGTTATGTCTTTAATTTAAGAATCCATGGAAGAAGCTGCTGCAGCTGATATTCAAGGAAATTATTTTCCTTATCCAAGGAAAGGAGCACAGGCCAAGCAGAATTATAAAGGCTTGTAGCTCATGGCTGAAGTGTGGATATAAACACTGAACAAACAGAAATATGACTTATTTCTGTTGACTATTTCTACACCTATAAATATTTCTTTCATCCATAATTCACATCTTTGCACATTTTGATTGTTGATATACGTCATCTCTCCAGAGTCTGATTTTCTGTCTTTCCTCATTCCAGTCTTCTGCGCTGTCACAGAAAATCCAGGATCCTCACTCTGAGCTTCACCACTCTCCCATCCATGATTTACACTCCACATGAAAGTTTCCTCCTACTTTTTCTTTCTCTATTTCTATTTGCCTGTACTAATCTAGTCCTTTTTCTGGAGTATTTCTTTGTCTCTTTCGCTTGTCTATGATTTTATCATTTTTCAAGCCAGTAACTCATCTGAATCATTCCGCTAGCTTCTGCTGTGAAACTCCCTATCCAGTCCCATCCACAAGTCCTCTAGCTTTGTGTTGTCCCTTCATGTTTTCCAGGAAATAGATCTCATCTTTAGTGCTTCAAAGACCAAGTCCTTGGATTAACTTGCAGAATGGAGCTGTTTTCAGGTCAAAATCACACTAGATTTTGTTAGAGATAAAGCAGGATACAATCCTCACTAAAATTAGCTCCTGCAGCAGCAAGTTCTATTATTCTTTGTGCACTGCTTCATCAAGTCAATGCTAAAACTAGCAGAAGAAAATAAGAAAGACCCTGTCTATTCATTTGCAAATTGTCTAATGCTGGAATTGATAGCTTTGTTTATCCTTTCGATAAACAACCAAAGCAGATAGTCTTTTAAATAGCAAGCACTGCTTTCATTAATCAAAACAAGATAACCTCTGCCTAGTGTTAAAAAAGGACTCATGGGTTGACTTAATCATGGCTGATACAAGTGGGAAGAAAAGTGCCTCGTCTTCTCTAACAAAAGAATAAACTATTTAAGAATGGGAGAAAAACACAGAATGTCTGCTTTTGGGGTATTATTCAGCCTAGGCATGTCAAAAACTCTTGAAAAAACACTGTCTCAAGAATTGCTCGTTTTGATTCTGTTTTAATCTTTTTATAAGGTTTTGCTAAGGAGTTTTTCTATCAACAGATTAGCTTCAGACTAACTCAAACCTATAAAACCTAGAATTTCCATACATCTTGGATATGTACAGGCTTTATAAAAGCTATGGTGAATAAACAAATTTCAAGTATATATGTATGCAAAAACTGTGTGTTTGTGTGTGTACATAAAAAGTTTCAAGACAGTCTTGAACAACTGTTCATTTGCTGATGTTTCTTCTTTATTGAACTCTATTATGTTTGTATTTGATATATTAGCAAGAGATTGATTCAGAATTTTTTGAATGTGAAAAACAGTGAGTTCACTGATGAAAAATGCAAAGAAATTTTCATAAATAAAATCATAAAAAATTCTGCTAGAAGGCTAGTGTTAATTATCTGTAATCTTTCATATTATTTTTCTACATTTGTATGTTCTGGGCTGCATTAAAAGAGGGGTGGCCAGCAGGGAGAGGGAGGTGATTGTCCCCCTCTACTCTGCTCTGGTGAGACCCCACCTGGAATACTGCGTGCAGGCCTGGGGCCCCCAGCACAAGAAGGATGTGGGGCTCTTGGAACGGGTGCAGAGGAGGGCCACTAAGATGATCAGAGGGCTGGAACACCTCTCCTATGAAGAAAGGTTGAGGGAACTGGGCTTGTTTAGCTTGGAGAAGAGAAGGCTCCGGGGAGACCTCATTGCGGCCTTCCAGTACTTGAAGGGAGCGTATAAACAGGAGGGGGAACGCCTGTTCACACACGTTGATAGTGACAGGACAAGGGGAAATGGTTACAAACTAAGACAGGGGAGATTTAGGTTGGATATTAGGAGGAAGTTTTTCACTCAGAGGGTGGTGAGGCACTGGAACAGGTTGCCCAGAGAGGTTGTGGATGCCCCATCCCTGGAGGCATTCAAGGCCAGGCTGGATGTGGCGCTGGGCAGCCTGCTCTAGTAGTTGGCAACCCTGCCCAGAGCAGGGGGGTTGAAACTAGATGATCTTTAAGGTCCTTTTCAACCTATGCCGTTCTATGATTCTATGATTCTATGATTCTATGTTCTACTAAACACAATAGTTATGTGACATATGTGATACTACCTAACAACAAAAGCAAAATTATCTGCTTATTTACCATATTACTTGTAAAGCTAAAATTAAAAGGTGGTTATTTATTAAATTTTATTTCATCATGTGCACAGATGATTTATTAATACACTACATGTTATAAATGTTGGATTGCTGCCATAAGTTTTCTCTAAGCTGAAATTCAGTACTGGCTTTGAGCAAATAAGTGGAATTCTTAGAAAGACAGAAGGAAAATAAATATAGCCCTGACCGTAATCACACCAATGTCAAAAGTGCTAATCCTGCTCAGAATCACAGTTGCCAATCATGTAATTTGTACTTTGATAAAATCACATCACTTTCTATATGAATTCTGACCAAGTAAGGACAGTGGTACAGAATTACTTTCATCCAAACCTGAACACAACAACTCTTAAATTTGATAATTGTAGGAATGTGCTATGCATCGCTACAGTGAGACTATACCAGGGAAAAGCCACTTTCTTCTTGAAATGAGTATAATCTGAAAAGAGTAAACCTGCCAAAAATAGGAAAATTGACTTTCAACAAAGTTTGGTGATTTGACAGATGAGGTAACAGGATTTGCATCTTAGTTCTATTTCTAGCCTGCTTTTCTTTCTACACACATTTTGAGGGGAAGAAAAAACAAAGTATTCTCTATATATTCGAAAACAGCAGTTTGAAAATGATAAAAGTGAAAATTACAATCATTAAACAAGTGCTCACTCTCTAGAAGGCTACTGGGGGAAGATCCCGTGATTATGATAAACTGTGTTCTAAAGAGAACACAGATTTCAATAGCTGTAGCAATAAAAGTAATTATTCAGGCTATTATAAGATCTTATAACTCAGTTGCTTTTTTGATAACAGATATTATTTCCATGAAATTATACTACTGTGACTGAAATTATATAAAATCCTTAGGGGACTATTTTTCTCAGCCGTATTAAAAAGTAATGTGTACCACCATAATGTTAAACATCTACATCATTAAAAAAAATATTCCCATTGTATCACTGTCATGCAATAAATGGATCTTAATGGAAGTCTTTTTAACAAACAATGATACAGACATCATCCAAACTGTTCCTATGCTTTAAGAGCACATGAATTATATTTACAACAAAAAAATAAAAGCAGACCACCGAAAAACTGAAGAGCCAAAGGTGAACAACTGTCAATATAGATAATATAGAAGTATTCTGTTCAAAAAAAGAGCAAAAATACAATTAAAAACTCCCCCAAAACAGAAATCACTTAGATATGTAGTGCATGACAGTTTAATTGAACACCAGCTTCAGACACAGATCAGCATAACTGGGATAGAATTATTTTGGTGTCCCTTGGCTGCAATGTATCTCAGTACCATAATAACCAAACCAACAAGCTTTTATTAATTTCCTGTTCTTCTTCTGCATAATTAAAAACATATCTCTATCTTTTAATGAACATGAATTCACCATTATCAATTTTGAACGCAAACAACACACTCCGGTATCAAAGGGCCTGATATTAAACTCAGTGGGAAGCTTGCCACAGAACAGCTTCAAGTGTAAATTTAATTTCACTGTAGAAGTCACTGAAATCAATAGATCCCATTTCTTCTTCAAATTCACATATGAGTCAAGTAATCAAAGAATCGAAGACCTACATGCTTTCTCTCCATATCCCTAAATCTAGCAATATGAGTAACCTCCTAAAACTACATATCAGCATGCACTGTAAATTATTAGCAGGGGAGCTCTGTAACATGCTAAATAAAATTGGAGTTCAGTATGACCTGAGCATCGGAAAGCAGAATACAATACTCTGAGCAAAGGGAGATTCCCAGATGACGATTTGAAGAAGAGAAGATGAATTTAGCCAGGGTCTGTAGGGAATAATCTTTTATTTGAACAAGTAATATCACAGGCACACTCTGGATGCATGAGATCTTTTTCTGGTTTGGAACAGAAACAGCAAACTTCATTGCTAGTTTGAGAATACCTACTTTGAGTTTAATTTGATCAGGCTAATAACAAGACAATTGGAGAAGGTGAGCTCCAGTTAGCAACAGTGAGTCATCACAATGGGCTAAGTGAAAAGAACATTAGTTTCTGCAGAACAAAGGGGAAAAGGAAAAAGATGGAAATCACCCGTAGAACACAGAATTTTGCTGGAAATATATCCCTAGGAAACTGTAATGCGTTTATATTTCTATTGAGGCTGAGATTTTATTGTTGAATAGAGTTATGAAACCTCTGAAGAGGATTTGACAAAAGGCAGCAATGACATTGAAGTATAATTGAATTAAATTACAATTATATACCACAAAATCCTGACCTCATGAACTGACCAGTATAGTGGATTTCAGCAGAAAGAAACATATGGAGTGCTTGTAACCATGACACCAAATTACAAACAACTACTTATTCCTAAAATCAATTCTTGCTTTGGGAAATAGCAAAGGATTCAGTGTTGAAAACCTGACTGAACTCTCTTCTTTAATCTTTTGCAGTCACAGCATCACTCAAACAAAATCGCAGAAAAAAAACGAGAAGTAGAGTATTGTTATAGATATAACCTGCCTGTATCAATTCTGACCGAAAAGAAATGTAAGTTGACTAAACAAATTGTGTACTTATCAGCACAGGTGAGATAGGTATAGGCCTGGGAAAGAATTTTTTTTTTCCACAAAAGCTGTGCATAAACACTCTCATAGGGCAAAACCTATGCACAGAGAAACATTAACTCAAATTATAAAGTTGATTAAAGATAACCAATATGAAGGCTTTATTAATGTATTAACTTTAAATTAATAGGTACATAGCAATCCTTACATTTTTCAGAAGTTCCTACTGACAAGTATGAACTTGAAAATCCATTTAAACTGTGTTTGTGGTTGGATACAGAAGATCCTGGCTGTAACCTATACATATGCACATTAACATAATATATAGAAGGAATTTAAAGTGAAGTATCACCATGAGTTCATCTCACCTGAGCCTGCCATGCCTGTCTCCAACATCCACAGTGTACAGCTACAAGGTGCCTTGTGTAATTAGATCTACATTGCTGCTCCGATATCTGGCAGTGTATCCCAGAGGTTTTACCACTCCACTAGCCTGAGTCATTCACAGAAATATTTTGCAGTGTACAAAAGAAGAATTTGGCTGTTTGTCTCTGAATTACCATAGACTGTCAACACATTTAGCCAACCATTTCCAGCTCCACATGACTGGTACTGGTTAGAGCAGATAGAAACAATCACAGACCTGTCCATAAGAAATGGATGAGCTGGTTTTGCTTCTGCCTGTATTCTCACTGGAGGAAAAAAAAAAAAAGATGTAGGTAGTAGCATTTTAACAGCAATTTCGACTCTGCAGAAGCAGTAGCAGTTCCCAGAGCAAAAGTCCTGTTTTGTGCTGATTTCCTAATTTCTAGTTCAGGGCAACTAGCAAAGTGCTGGGACTGCATCCTCCTGCACACACATGGGGATGACTAGAAAAGCTTCCAGAATATCTGGATAAGAATCAGTGTGATATTGTGGGTTAACCCAGACAGCAAACATTTCTACTGTGCCTGAAATAATAGGCTCTGAAGACAATGCCTTAACAAATGATCCTGGGGCTATTGCTGAAGCAAATGGATACTTCAGCTACAAAGGGCACTTGGTCTTATGCAGGGTTTGGCTGAACACAAAGGCTTGTACACAGGCATTAAGGTGAGATGAATCAGCACAGTGTGTATTGCCAAAAGTCTGAAGAGATCCACCGTCTACATGTTTAGTCAGAAAGCAGCCTTACCGCCTCCAGTCTACATGTTTGGCAATGGGCCACCTGAGTCCTGCTATTTTAGGGGACCTTTGCCTCTTGCTGTAGCTCATGAAACTATATCCTGATTTCAAAACACCTGCCAGAAGAAGGTTTAATTACAAATTTGGTAGATAGACAGTGAGTGTGCAATCAGCTAGTTGAAAATTAGATCCCAAAAGCTGTTTGACACAACATGGCATCTGTCTTGCTGTGGCACACTGCACCTCATGCTGCAACAGCGAAGTCAAGATTTCAGAGGGAACTATAATTATGAAGGCTGGATTAATTCATAAAGGTAAAAAAAAAAAAAAAAAAGTTGACTTGTAAATCTGTATCTTTATAATGCAGTGTAACAGGTACATGGAGATATAAAGCTGTAAAGAGGTAATATGATGGTATATGGAGCCCTATTATGCTCATTGTATTCACAGCTGCTTTCATATAGTTTTAAGATATTTTGATAGTTTGATGCTTTGAATCCATTTTCCTACTATTACTTTTTTAGAAGTACGCATATGTTTATATATGTACTGTTCAACCAAATAAAGTTATTATCTGATAAAGTTAAAATTACAGAACAAAATTTGAAAACCACAGCAGCCTTCAGAATGTTCCCTGTGGAAAGTTAGGCAGTAAGATGCAAGATATCCATCTCACTTGTACTGAAAGTCCTTTTTAAAGGTGTATCTATCCTCCTGATGCAGGTGGTCTCAGGAGACCAACATGAATGGGAGGCATCCACCCACTCCCCATCACAGAGTGGGTCACAGTCCACAGAGCTCCTGAATGTCTACCATCATGATGAGTCAGTGGCACTCCGATGAAGCTAGAGCTAACGTAAAAGCAGGTGGCTGAAGTCTTGAAGTTAACATGGGTTAGCAGGCATCCAAACCATTCAAATGTTTTTCTGCTGCTTTTGAGTTCTGCTCTCTCCCTTCTTCTCATCTCAAATATACCACTGGATTCTTAATTTTCCTTTTCCTTTTT